>BMAO01016761.1:0-144349 GCA_019973975.1 Trichonephila clavata
TCAGCTTCAATCTCTATTTAAAAATATAACATTAATCACTATATCTGCAAGGAGACCCAAATCAACTATTGTGGAGCATTTAATAAACTCTGAAGCAAAAATGTCAGGGTTTTCACGTATAGAAAATCGTATAAGTGATGATGTTTTTGCAGTCACTGGTGAAATCGTATAATAATAGCAAACATCGTAGCATAGGCATGGCACCATCGAAAGTAACTCGCAGTTAGAACCGCAAATTTTAAAAAACTATATGGCTATTATACAATAAGGAACCCCCAGATAACTAAAGGAAATTGATTTAGTGAGAATATCAAAGGCGAACAAACCTTTTCGACGTGGATATTTACCAGGTTGGAGCGATGAAGGTTTACCGTGCAAAGGTTTATCATTCTTATCCAACCACATATAAGCTTCAGGATATGAAAGCAGAAGCTATAAAAGACGATTTACGCAGAGAACTTCAGAAAATTCGAAGCGCTCAGATGATTATTGGCATGTAGAAAAAGTGCTCAAAAAAAAGGCAGTGGCAGAAGAAAGAAATTATGTGAAATGGAAACTTCGATAATCGGTTCAACTCGTGGGCAAAGCAGCATGGATGAAGTAAATGACTTTTACTGACGCTTCCTAGTAACTCTAGCCTCAGTTTTCCCCAAAAATACGCAGCAGCATTCAGAACGAAACTAGCTCGTCCAATTATATTGTCAGGGTGTAGGAAGTTTGGCTTGTCAGAAATTTTCGTTCCCGAACATTAATATCGAAATCACAATAATAAATATTCGATAACATATGAAGAAACTAAAATTGTGGAAAAGGATTATGTTGAACATGAAATCAGAGTGAAATTGAAGAGGAACTTCAGACAAGGAGATAATCGATACAATTAACCAAAGTATTGAAGAAAAATGCGGCATTTTGTCTCTTTTGCATTGGATCAAAAGAATATAATCGTGTATACTCGCCCCGAATTATAACTACATTTGACAGCTGTTGATGCACCGCGATTGTTAACAATGTTACACTTACCGAGAGAGGATAGAATTATAAAAAATTCAGAGAGTTTTGTGTTTAGAAAACCCTCAAAGACAAACAAAGACAATCTTCTAAAAATTATTGCTAAAATTTTAAGAGCATTATATAATTCGAGCCACCAGGTTTAATCATAAGTATATCCGATCTCGACAATATGCATCATTAAATATTCCAGCATATAAATTTTAATCTTATGCAGACTGGGATTGGAGGAGCGGCAGATTTTTATTTTCGACTTTACAGAGAATAAGGTTCAAATAACTGTTCAAAAAAATGTTGAGCTCGAATTCGGTTATTATATGCTCTTTGCTTATGAGGATGTTGAGCATGACGAAAGATGTTATTTAATCGATAAAACTCTACATGTATTTGCAAAAAGTGGAAAGACCTCCACTGAATGAACATTTTCGAGTTAGCATTACTGATAAACCAACGGTTCAGTAAAAGAGAAAAAAACAGAGAATTTAGAACTAGAAGTGGGATTTTATAAAACCTCAGAGCAACTGTTTCGTTCTTTTAAAATATCTGCTTTTAACCATTTAGCTAATAATAAAGTGAAAATGCATATACCCGATACATCTAGTGTTACTTTTCAAGACGGCTTGAAAGACCTTCTAGGTTTCAAAAATTCAACATTTTATGGCGGCAACTCATATATCAGACTATCAACTGGAATTAGATGGAGGAATCACTGAAATCTATGTCTATAGTGATATAATAGAATCGCATTTTGTGGGGACACTATTGCCCCACTCCTTCGTATAATTCCTGTTATGTCAACCAAAGAAGATCAAATCGTTATAAATTATCAAAGACCTTTGTATTTTCCCCTACGCAAAAATTATATTGATTGTATAGAAATCGAATTGAAAAGTAGCTCTGGAGATGGTATTATTTTTACAAGCGGAAAATCACTCTTAGTTCTTTCTTTCCGTCGTAGAACAGTATAAACTTTAACTATTGCGTGTAGAATCATTTCGATTCTGACTGTGAGAAGAATGCATTTGGATCAAAAAGCTTGCGAGAATTATTACTTGTCACAGGTACAGTCAGGAGGTGGGCCGTATTTTCATGGAGTTAGCCACCAAAGAGGTATGGAATGTTCTCAAATTTATTCCGATTTATAACTCCCATAGCAATGAAAGCAGGAAAATATCTCGGAAAACATATCCTAAGTACAGGCTCAAAGGTAATGTCAGATGTTGCTTCAGGTTCGTCTTTGAAAGACTCTGCGAGATCGCGATTTCGTGAAACATCCAAACAGATTAAAGATGACTTTCTTCATAAAATCCAGAGTGGCTCGGCTATAAAAAGAAAGAGGTCCTATAATAAAAATCATTCGCAACGCGTCAAGCGAAGCCGCAAGAAATTAAAAGAAGACATATTCTCCTAAATATGGATTCGAAAGCGTGTGCTTGTGTTTCCAATGATTACGACCTTTTCGAAGTCAATCCTATTCAGCTCTCGACTGAAGAAAGTTCATACACTGAAATTTTTACCGTAGCATCTCTGAGTGATAAGACACCGATAGAATTTTACGTAAGTCGCACTGGGGATAATTACATCGATTTGAGTCATACATTGTTGCAAGTCCAAGTGAAAATAAAATAGAAAAGTGGAGCAGCAATTAGCACACCAGACCAAGTCGCACCTATTAACTACCTACTCAACACCTTATTTTCTGAATGTTCAGTGACACTAAATGATAAGCAAGTTTCTTCACAAGCAAACTATGCTTACAGATGCATTTTCGATGCTTTGCTTTCACCGCGAACCGTCCAGGAATCGATGCTCACAGCAGGGCTTTTCTACAAAGACACTGCTTCCAAGCATGATTTGGTAGAACTCACTAATGTGGCTGATAATGTAAATTCTGGTTATCAAACCAGGTATAACATCTGTAAAGTTAGCAAACTAATGGACTTGATAGGTCCATTACATTTCGACCTAGGTAATCAGAGCAAATTTCTTATCAATTCAGTGAATCTACGCATTAAATTAGAAAGAAATAAAGATTCTTTCACAATGATGTCAGCTACGCACGATTTTAAAATGGTTATACAACCTGCGTCGTTATTTGTTAGGAAAGTTAAAGTAGCACCATGGATCATGATCGGTCATGAAACAGCACTAGGGAACGGGGCGATTAAAATGCCAATTCGTCGGACAGAAGTGAAGTCCTTCGCCCTTTCTTCAGGAATGCAATCCATAACTATTCCAAATGCATTCACTGGACAGTTACCGACACGACTTATAATGGGTATGGTTTCTAATAATGCATTCAATGGTGATTTCCCAAAGAATTCATTCAATTTTAAGCATTATGACTTAACATACCTTTGTGTATTAAACGGAAATCGAATGATTCCATCAATACCCTTTCAACTGAAATTTGATGATTCTAACTGTTACAGCAGATGTTATATAAGTCTATCCACTGATTTAGGTCGGTACCATAAGGATCAGGACATTAATATCAGTTTTAGGGAATATAAGGATGGGTATACTTTGTTCGCTCTAGATTTAACACCTGATATCAGCGCTGACGGAATGCACGAGAGTATTTCCCGCAATGGCAATTTAGCAATAGATTTAAAATTTAGTAAAGCGCTACCGGAAACAGTTAATTTAATAGTGTTTTCAGAGTATCGAAATGTTATAGAGATCGACCAAAATCGCAGTATTTTCACAGATTATTAAGATGGACAGTATATCTCTCTACAGGATTGCATGCAGCGATCTCCTTCTTCGCTCCAAATTCGGAGGTATTTACGCTTCAGATGAATTGCCTCAAACACTAGGTAGCTATTAATGTTTTATTGTGAACTTAGATTCTAAACGAAAACCTGGCAGTCATTGGGTTGCTATAGCTTTTAGAAACTATACATGTTATTATTTTTGTAGTTACGGCTCAATCCCTAACAATAACAATATTTTACACTTCATAAAAAATAATTCCAATTATTGCAAATGGAACCAGTATCGATATCAAAGCTTTGTCTCGCTGACTTGTGGTCAATTTTGCCTCTATTTCCTGCACAATTTTGTGCGAAAGCAATCCTTATCTCTCCTTGATTCTGACAATATTGAGCATAACGAAAAGTTTGTTAAACAATTTGTGCCTCACCAATTTCGTTTGCAAAATTGTTGCTTTTCACCATATTCCCAGCAAACTTGTCAAGCATATAATTTCAAGCATTATCATGTTTAGATATATGTCAACAAATAGTTTAGCCAATGTTTGTATCAATTCAAGTTCCAACATGTTTTGGAGGTCATTTGAAAATCTGAGTATATAAAAGAGAAAAATGAACTGTGAAACTCTCATAATTGCTATCAGTTATTCAGCAGGAATGATGGCTTTCGAACTGAGATACGGTTTCATGTACTTGAAGCGCACTGGATCGACTAACGGTTATATGGTCCAATGCTTCACTGATTCTCTTTACGAAAATATGATGTCCTGCATCCAAGCAGCGAATGCTCATCCTATGGATACAGTGGAGTCGGATTGCAGAATGAAAGTCGCCTACTTTAAGGTTCTGAACTACAATGATATTGTCATAGAACTCCACAACAGTCCTTCCATGAACTGTCGACAAGTATTTGATTGCAGATCTTGATGTAAAATTCACTTTGTGACAATACTTACGTATGTACCCAAGAAATATGTTCACTGCAAAGCTTCAGAGAACTTTTGTAATCGGTGACAAAGAAAATGTACATTTAGAGTTTTTAAGCATTTTATATATGATTATCTATAGTGTTTATGAAGTTTGGATAAATTTTAGATGTGTGTAAACTTTCATTAATTGCATTTTGTGTTTTGTAATCTTCCAATGAATGTATAATATTTTTCATGTTACAACTTTTCTAAGAATACTCAATAAAAGCAATATTTCTTTCTTATCTCAGATTTCATTATTTTTGTCTGAATGTTATTTTTTGTGTTTCTTCCCTGTCCTTGTGTTTTTTATTAGAAAAACTAGCAACATTGTTATAAAGTGGAAACTCATATCTTGAAATTATGAGAACGGAACAACCTTCAATTATTCTATTGATAAATAATTTTATGACACATTTAACCTTCACCGAATGCGATTTTGCAAAACAATCATCCCATGAAGTGAAGTGCGTACAAAGTAGATGTTAGCTGAAGGTGATAATTAGTATATAAGCAGCTTAATCGAAAACTCAAATCAGTCGCAAACCAACATCCCTTCTGTACAGAGAATCATCTCAAGATGGCATCTAAAGAGGGTATGCATGTTTTTCTATTCTCTTTGTAGTAAAAAATTAATTTTTCTTTTTTCGAATCTATCATTTGCGTTGTTCATGTTAACAATTAAAATAAGATAAAAAAATATTTTTTCCCCGCAATCTTTGCTACGTAAAGTGAAACTGAAAATTTGGTATCTCTATCATTCTTAGATAGAAAGAAAATAAAAACAGCATTTTCAGAAGATGAGGATGATTTTGAATATATGCTTCCTCGAAAAAAAACAGAAGAAAAAACAAACACCTCAGCTTCTGGCTTTGACTTAAATTTATGTCCGCCCTCTGCGGCTGGCGACGCAGTGAAAATTCAACCCTACTCCATTTACCTAGGTCGAGGAATAGGCGTGGAAATAAAAGAATTTCGTAAAAATTATTATATTGCCTTCTCTAATACTGTGGATTCTGAGATAATAAACCGCTTTAATTTGGCCCTGGATCAACTTCCCATTTTAGCAAAGGCTGTGGAGGCACTCCAGGAATATGTAAAAGACCAGCCTACAAATTCATGATTATAATAATATAGATCTGGTGTTTCTACAAATATGTAGAGCATTTATAGTGCTCTTTCTCAGAGCATAAAATCTAAAACAGCATGAATATGTCTAAAAAATAATCGTTAAAAATTTCTTGGTTGATTTTTAGTTGTATATATCAACAATGCAGTTTAATGTCATAAGATCTGCATTTAGAGGCTACATGCGTATCTATCGAGCTATAGTTGACGATGAAGATCCTGATTCCCTGCATAGAGACTCCCGATCATACATTTTTCATGTAATCAATAGTTCAGTTTCCTTAAGATTACGCTTAATATTATGTTTAAATGTAATTTTTAAACGTGAAATAGAAAATGAAGAAGTCACACAAGTCTTCTATTTCTGTTCTAAAGCAGAAATAATTCTTTCAAGATATCAAATTTTTAAATCCATTGACAACGCTTTTTCCAAAATCAAAAATGACATCGAAAATTTTATTAAAAACGGTAGCGGCTGGGTTATAAAAAAAATTCAGTACATCAATATTCATATCGGAAATTATCAAGGAAATCGAGGTGGTTGTGTCAATGCCCATTTGTCAAAACAATTAAGAAACAAAAAAGCTCTTTTAAACATAAAATGTAAGAATAACAAATGTTTCTTGTACTGCATTGTAGCTGCTTTATATCCTTGCAAAAATAATTCTACTATTGCTAATAAATATAAAAAATTTTTTCAACTGATAAAACATAAACTCCTTCAATTTCCAGTGGAGGTTTCTAAAATAAAAAAATTTGAAAAAGTCAACACTCTGAAAATTAATGTTTTTGGTTTTGAAAAAGAAATATTCCCTCTGTATATAAGTAAAATGTCAGGAATTAAAATAAATCTTTTATTGTTTAACGGTCATTAGTTTTTAATCAAAAAATTCAACAGTCTCTTAAACACAAAAAAAGGCATTCACAAATTTTGTGAAAATTGCTTAGTAGGATTTCAACGTCAATCAACTTTGGATTTACACAAGTCTCTTTGTTTAAAAGTCGAGGCTCATAGAATTACAATGCCTGCTATCGGAGAAAATATAATTAAGTTTAGTAATTTTGCAAAATCTTCTTACCATCCATTTTCCATTTACACTGATTTTGAATGCATGCTAATTCCAATTTCAACAAGCATGCCAAGCACCAGCACTAGTTTTACATGTGCTGTAGAACAACATGTCCCATACAGTTATAGCATGCTGTGTTTAGATTTTAATGATCGTATAATCTTTCATCATTATTATTGTGGAGACAATGCAGTTGAAAATTTCCTTCACAAATTAAAACAATTATGTTCTGAATTACTCGATAAAATGCATAGAATTTTACCAATGGCTAAATATGATAAACCTTGCAGCACTAAATTTCATATTTGCGGTAAAAAGTTTTTAAAAAGCGATAAAATAGATAAAATAGTAAGAGATCACAATCACTTTACATCTGTCTTTAGAGGATATGCACACAATAAATGCAACCTCTTATACAGAAAAACATTTTTTATACCTGTGATAATACATAATTTAAGAGGATATGATTCCCACCTGATACTTCAAAAATTGAGTAGCAAATATGCAAAATCAATCAGCATAATTCCCGTTAATTCACAAAAATTCACTACATTTCAAATTGATCAGATTAAGTTTCTCGATAGCTTTCAATTTCTGAGTACGTCGCTTGCTCCTTTAGTAGAAAACTTAGTGATTTCTAATAATTCATTTCCTATTTTCAATGAATTTTATTCCAATGAGAAAAACAAGTTTCTTTTAAAACGGAAAGGAATATTTCCTTATTCATATTTTTCCAGTCCAGCTGTACTAAATGAAACTTGTTTACCTCTAAAAGAAGCATTCTACAATGCTTTAACAAACAGTGATATAACAAACGATGAGTATAATTTCGCTCAGTTAATATTCAGATCATTCCGTTGCAAAACTTTTGGGGATTACTTGAAGCTGTATCAACAGTTAGACGTAATTTTACTTGCTGAAGTTTTTACTTCTTTTAGACAAAAATGTATGGCATACTACAATTTAGACCCATGTCATTTCATTACAGCTGCTGACTTAACTTGGAACGCCGGATTAAATTTTACGAAAGTTGAGTTAGAAATATTCACAGATGCAAACATGTATCTGTGGATCGAGAATAATATTCGTGGCGGAATATGTTATATAGGAAAGAGATATTCATGATCTAATAATCCCTTCGTTCCCGAAACATTCGATCCAAAACGTGAAGAGTCATACATTATTGCAGTTGATGCCAATAATTTGTATGGCTACACAATGACCCAGTCTCTTCCTATCAGTAATTTCAAATTTTTATCTGAATCTGAAATAAAAAATTTAAATGTTTTAGATTTATCAGCAAAGGATGACATCGGATACTTTTTAGAGGTTGATCTCTCGTAGCCATCCACACTACATGATTTACACGATTTTCCACTAGCACCAGACCATACTGAGATTACATTTGATATGTTTTCTCCATACCAAAAAAAGTTGATAAAAAATCACGGTCTTAAACTTTCGAAACAGAATCACAAACTCACACCATGTTTTTATACAAAATATAATTACGTAGTACATTATTTAAATTTAAAGTTTTATTTAGAAAAAGGCCTGGTTCTACAAAAAATTCATAATGTTTTACGTTTTCGACAAGAACCTTGGTTAAAACCCTATGTTTCATTTAATAATAATAAGAGACAATCCACAAAACACGCATTTCAGAAAGATCTGTTTAAGCTTATGAATAACGCATGGTTTGGAAAAAGTTTGCAAAATCCAAGGAAACGACTTCAAATTGAGGGCGCTTTCACTTTGAAACAAAGTCAAAGAAAACTTTCTAGTCTATTACTTGAAAATTTTGAGATAATTAATGAAGAATTTTCAGTTTTTAAAATGACAAAAAAAAATTATGCCTCGACAAACCCATATATATCGGTTTCACTATTCTTGAGCTTTCGAAATTACACATGTATAAATTATATTATAATTACTTTAAAAGTTTTTATCAAAATAAATGCAGTCTACTGTACATAGACACGGACAGTCTCTATTTAGAAATCAGAACTTCTAACGTTTATACTGATCTAAAAACTACATTCAACTTCATCATGGATTTAAGCAATTTTCCCACTGACCACGAACTTTTTACTTCTCAGAATAAAGGTGTTTTAGGCGCACTAAAATGTGAAACTACCTCTCCAATAAAAGAGTGCATTGCATTAAAATGTAAGATGTACTGCTTGGTGTACTGTGATGGAGCAAAAAAGACAGCAAAAGGTGTGAAGAAAGAGCAAGTAAAACGATTTACCGCTGATTTATATAAATCAGTTCTAAATAATCAACTTTTTTTGAGGCATCAACAACAAAATATAACAACAAAACACCATAAAATTGAAACTGTAAAACAAAATAAAATTAGTTTAACGCATTTTATGATAAAAATTTTATTCAGGATGATGGTATTAGCTGTCTTCCACATGAACATTTTTATTTAGCAAAACACTAATGTAAAAATGTTTTTAACTTATTGCTCTGGAAAAAAAGAGAAATTTATAGGTTTTGATTATTTTGCAAAATTCTGTTTTATTTAACTATGATTGTTCTTGCTGTTTTACATTGAATTAGTATTTGTGTTTGTTTATTTCCAGTGCACCAACCTCTATACATTTTTTTTTTTGTTTTTCCTGTTTGAAAAATATATATGTGTTGTTTTCCTGTATGGAATATTAATGTATAGTTTGCAGTGAATATTGTATAAAAGTATTCTTTTTTGTTTATTGCCTAATCACAATGCATATTAAATAATGATGGAACTCTCTCATTTTTATGTTATTGAATGATATAACTGTAAAACAAAATAAAATGAGTTTAACACCATTTTATGATATAAATTTTATTCAGGATGATGGTATTAGCTGTCTTCCAATGACTTTTTTTTATTTAAGAAAACACTAATGTAAAAAGGTTTTTAACTTATTGCTCTTTAAAAAATGAAGTTTAAAGGCTTTGATTATTTTGAAAAAATTCTGTTTTATTTAACTATGACTATTCATGCTGTTTTATTGCCATCGCACCATGCTCTACATATTCTTTGTGTTTTCCTGATTGTACATATATATGCATAGTTTTTCTACATTGAATATTAATGTATAGTTTCCAGTGAATGTTGTATAAATACTCTTTTTTGTTTATTTCCTAATCACAATACATATTGATTAATGATGGAACTTTCTTATTTTCATTGATTATATTATTTGCAAAGACTTATTTTTATGTTATTGTATAATATAGTGGACTTTTCAGATAGTCTAAATATTTTTTTATTGTACATATATGTGGTTTTTCTATGATGAATATATTTTTTGTGTGAATTGTGAATTTTTCCAATAGCTGCTTGGAAGTTTTCCGGGTTTCCTTCCTTGCGTGGCACAAATGTGAGCTAGTTACAATGAAGTCCTTCTCGGGAGGCAGTTTATTACTAAAAAAAAAAATAAATAAAAATTTTTTTAAAAAAAAACAGATTTTCAACTCTTTTTGCCATGTGTAATTTAACACTCATATGTTGTAATTAGTGTTGGAGTTCAGGTTCAATTGTTACTTCATTCGTACTCTTCCTGTTGGTAAGTTTCTTTTTTCATCGTTACATATAGCTCGTTCTAACCTCATTCGAGCTCTTTTTGTCGGTTTGTCGGTAAGTTTTTTTTTTCATCGTTTCATTTAACTCTTTCCTAGCTGTGAAAATACACAACATTCATCGCTTTTGTATTCTCACGTTTATCTAGCGGCCATCAATACCAACTACTATTCTGCATTGATGGGTTGTTTATTAACTTTGTATTCTGGAAGTAACGCAAGAACTATTTGTCGCGGATTTCATAATTCTGCATCACTTGATGAAAAGAAAAATCCTAGACTGGCGCCCCACTCTCGAAACTTACTACAACGTGAGGACTTCAATCCTAGACTGATTTAAGGTATCCGACTGGTTGCGACAACTTTTTTTTTAAAAAAAAAGGAGATATGGGGATTTTTTGTTGTTATTTTTAGATTTGTTTAGTGCATTTTAAGAAAAAAATGTGTTAAAATTAAGAAGATAAAAAGAAATTATTATCAAAATGGGAAAAAATAGGTAAAAATTGACAAAAAATAGCATAAACGCGGCCCATTCTGCACCAAAGGTTTGTAGTGTACTTTCATAATATCGGATCATCATAAATCACCATTAATCATAATATCGGATCATCGTAAATCACGTCCGGGTCACCATTATAGGAGGATGTGTGTTGGAAATAAAGTTTATTTTTTATAATCCTGCCATTTTTACTCTGCCACTCCAACACACACATCTTCCTAAAATGGTGACCCTCGTTCTTTGAATGTAAAATTTATAAAAAAAAAAAAAAGTAAACTTTAAATAATTTTTTTTAAACTCTGCCTGTGCTTTCCATAAATATGGAGGATATTTCGGCTGTTAAAATTCCAGCTTTTGTTTCATCAGACCCCACATTATGGTTCGGAATGCTCGAATCAACCTTCGAACTGGCAATTCCAAAGCCGATTACCGACGAACGCACCAAATATAATTATTGCGTGGCGCATTTGTCTCCCGTTGCGGCAATGGCCGTTCGAGACGTAATTCTTTCACCTGGAAGCACAAATCCATATTCTAAATTGAAAGAGGAAGTCATGCCCGATGCGGTGAAAGTAAAAGCCAGGAAATTCGCCAACTTTTAGCCGGAGAACAGCTAGGAGACAGAAAGCCATCGGAATTATTTCGTGTGATGCAACGACGCTCAGAATCGCACAATGTGGCAGATTCACTTCTCTTGGAATTATTTCTACAGCAGTTACCGCCTAATGTTCAATCTATCCTTGCAAGTATTCAACCTCTCACAGCTCAAAAAGCTTCAGAAGTAGCTGATCGCATTTTAGAGGTAACACCTGCACAGGTAAGTGCTGCATCAAAATATTCCAGTGCCAATTCTGATAATTGTAGTGAATCGGAACTCCTCAAAGAGTTAAAATTTTTTACGGCAGGAAGTGAAAGAACTTCGACGATCGAGAAGTTTTTCTAGAAATCGTTTCAATTCTCGCAATCGCAGGAAAAGCCCTAAGCCAACAGCATCAAATTTATGTTGGTATCATTATAAATTTGCCGCAAAGGCAAGAAAATGCATTCAGCCCTGTTCTTTCCAGGGAAACTTGAACGGGCAGGAGTAGCGGCGACTTATGCCTTGCCTTCGATTTCCTGTCACCTTTTCGTTCGCGATCGTAAATCTAATATTTGTTTTCTTGTTGATACCGGAAGCGATTGCTCAATCCTTCCCGCTAATAAAACTCAAAAGCAATCTACTCCAGTGCAAACTTTTATTGCTGCGAACGGTACACCCATTCAAGTGTATGGCCGTAAATTAATGTCATTAGACTTAGGATTAAGAAGAAATTTTGTTTTTGCATTTTTATTTGTAATGTGTCTAATGCTATTATTGGTGCAGATTTCTTACATTATTTCAATATAAAACCTGACTTAAGAAATCGTAGTTTATTTGATACTTCTACAAAATTAAATTGTAATTGTATTGTTAGAAACTCTAATATTTTCTCTATTAAAACTCATGTTATTGATAATGATTTTTCTAAATTGTTGAATGATTTTCCAAATATTGTAAAACCACCTTGTGCAAACCAAACAGTTAAACATAATGTAGTTCACTATATTGATACTTTTGGACCACCTGTTTGCGCTAAACCGCGTCGCATGGCTCCAGACAGGTTAAAAATTGCGAAAATGGAATTTCAGCACATGCTGGATTTAGGCCACATGCGCCCATCCAGCAGTAATTATTCTTCTCAATTGCACATGGTTCCTAAAAAGGAAAGCAATGATTGGCGCCCTGTTGGCGTTTTTAGAGCATTAAATGTTCAAACTAAAAAGGATAAATATCCGATTCCTAGCATTCTCGATTTCACAAGTGAACTACATGGGGCAAAAATATTTTCTCACATTGATCTAGTTAAAGCTTTTCACCAAATACCGATTGCTTCCGAAGATATACATAAAACTGCTATTTGTACTCCATTTGGTCTCTTCGAAAGCACTCGGATGCAGTTTGGTTTGTGCAATGCGGCTAGTACTTTTCAAAGATTTATTGATGAAGTTACTCGGGGTTTAAAAGGTGTTTATGCATTTATTGATGATATTTTAATTGCATCTGAAAATATTCAAGAACATACTACTCATCTTCGTGCACTTTTTGAAAGACTTGATTATTATGGCTTAACAATTAAACCTTCAAAGTGTAATTTCGGAGTGGATAGTTTAAAATTTCTTGGATTTCAAGCGAAGGTATTTCACCCCTTCCTGATCGAGTCGATGCTATTCAGAAGTTTCCTAGACCTAATACTATAACACAATTGCTTAGATTTTTAGGAATGTATAATTTTTATCGTAAATTCATTCCTAAAGCAGCCCACATTTTAGCACCCCTAATAAAATTTTTAGAAGGTCACACAAACAAAAAGAAACGTTCTCGTGTATCTAAAAATCCTCAAACACCTCTTGAATGGACTGAAGAAGCGGAAAATTCATTTATCGCTGCTAAGATAGCATTAGCTGATGCAACTCTTCTTAAGCATCCGATTCTTAGTGCTCCTTTAAGTGTTTGGACCGATGCATCAAATTTCGCTATTGGCAGTTCCTTGATGCAGCTCTCTAACGGTAACTGGGAAAAAATAGCATTTTTATCTTTAAAACTTTCTAAAACTCAACAAAATTGGTCTACTTATGATCGAGAACTTTTAGCTATATATACTTCAATTAAAAAGTTTAGACACATGCTAGAAGGCCGTGAATTTAACATATATACTGATCAAAAACCTCTAACATGTGCTTTCAAGCAGACCAGAAAAATGTACCCCACGTCAACTCAGACATCTAGATTATATTTCACAATTTTCTACCGATATTCGCTATGTAATCGAAACAGAAAACAAAGTTGCAGATGCATTATCTAGAATAGAAATTGATGCAATTATAAAACCACCCAGTTTAGATTACAAAAAGTTTGCTCAAACCCAACTTCAAGATAAGGAAATTCAATCCTTCCTTCAACCAGATTCTTCTATTAAACTAGAAAAACAATATTTTCCTCTTGAAGATGTTTCTTTGTATTGCGATAAATCACTAGAAATCCCTCGACCTTTCGTCCCTAAAATTCTCAGACAAGTGGTATTTCAAAATTTGCATTTCCTATCTCATCCTGGAATTTCAGCTACTACTAATTTAATTTCTAAGCGTTTCTTTTGGCCAGGAATGAGGAAAGACATTAAAAACAGAGTTCGAGTTTGTAAAAAATGTCAGCGAGCGAAAGTATTCAGACATACCAAAGCTCCACTTAGCACATTTGCTCTACCCGATGCTCGATTTGCACATATTCATATTGATTATATTGGACCATATCCACCATCCAAAGGATATAAATATTGTCTTACTATCATAGATAGGTATACCAGGTGGCCTGAAGTTATTCCTACCGAAAACATGTTGGCAGAAACCACTGCTCGTGCACTTTTAAATGGTTGGATTTCCCGTTTCGGCACACCTGTTACAATTACAACTGATCAAGGAACAAATTTTGAATCTTCTCTAATGAGAGAGCTTACAATTATGTTGGGCAGCCATAGAATCCATTCAGCTTCTTACCATCCCCAAAGTAATGGAATGATAGAACGATTCCACAGGCATCTCAAAAGTGCTATTATTGCCCATGAGGACACTGGTTGGTCCGATATTTTGCCTATCGTATTGTTAGGATTACGTTCAGCAATGAAAAACGATTTAAAAGCAACAAGCTCTCAACTAGTTTATGGTACTACTTTACGTTTACCATCTGATCTCATATCTACAGAATCTTTTCAGACGTCTGTGAACCCCACTTATGTTTCAAAATTAATAACTATGATGAGAAAACTTAGCCCAATATCCCCTGTTTCTCACAGCTGTACGAAAAGTTATGTACATCAATCATTAAATTAATGCACACACGTTTTTCTTAGAAATGACAAAATTCGACCCCCTTTAACCCTTCCTTATACTGGACCTCATTTGGTTAAAAATAGATCCGATAAAAATTTTGTCATTGATATAAATAATAAAAATGTAACTGTCACTATAGACAGATGCAAGCCAGCTTTTGAATTTTCAGAAGACTTTAATTCACAAAAGGAATGTTCAGATTTCACACCACCTCTCACTAAGCAACAAATTGAAGATAAAATTGTTGTTGATAAAAATACTAGAACCACACGTTCTGGTAGACATGTACATTTTCCTAAAAGATTGACTTACTAATTCAAAATTTTTCTTAGTATAATTTGTAACTCTAATCGCATTGTGCATAAATAGTTTTTTTTTGTGTGTGTGCAATTTATGTATTTTGCAGTGCTTTATTTTTGTATATATTTTTATGCCGTTCCCTTCGTCACTGGGGGGATACTCTGTAGTGTACTTTCATAATATCGGATCATCATAAATCACCATTAATCATAATATCGGATCATCATAAATCACGTCCGGGTCACCATTTTAGGAGGATGTGTGTTGGAAATAAAGTTTATTTTTTATAATCCTGCCACTTTTACTTTGCCACTTCCACACACATCTTCCTAAAGGTTTATGAACAAATTTTCAATTTTTCGGTTCTGATGTGTTTCTATATTATTCAATTTTGAAATGACCTTCAGGGTAAGAGAAATTTTCTTTTTTACAAAAATTAGAGCACTTTATCTCGGTTACTATATTTAAATGCTTAAAAAGACAGTAATCCTATTCACATAAGGGACTGTAAATTTTGTAATAAAACAGTGATTGATAAATCTGAAGGTTAAAACAATTCTACTATTATACAGAACTTACAGGAAAAAATTTCAGTTCATTATGTTCAAAACTTTTTTAGCAATCGCTGACCCCATTTGATTATTTTCAAAAAATCACATTCCGAGTCAAACGCGTTTTAAAGTAGGACATCTTGCTTAAAGTAATGCATTCCGCTTTTACTAAAACATTTGTAGTTTTTGTACTAGTAAACGGAAAATTATACACTTGGTATTTTTATAAAGCTAATAAGTTGGCCCATAAAATAGAATCATAAAGTAAATTGTCAATTTGCGGCAAAATTCACAGTTTTAGGGTAGTCGGATACCTTAATGTGAATTATTTGGTCTTGGATCTCAAGTATCGCGAGTTCGAATCCTGTAACCATTGAAAACCCACCGTGTAGTGGCCATGGTAGTCTAGTGGTCAAGGTAACGGATTCGTGACCGACGTGTAATGAGTACCGCTGAAGACCCGCTGTGCTAAAAGGGCCGATGCAGGAAAAAAAATTTCGAGGCTCAAATGTCCTCCTAATGGTGTGGTGTGGTAGTAAGGAAAGGGTGTGTGTGTCAGCTCATGTATCGTCCTCGTCACTTGACCAGGGTCCAAAATGGCACGTTTCGTTACAAAAAGCCCCGGAATAGCGCGACGTTAATATTCCCTCACTCACTGACTCACCTTGTAGAACATGGGTGTCAAACTCAAAGGCTGACTTGGGCCAAAGAAATTAAGGTGGGCCGCAAAGAAAATCAATATTCATTAAAACGTAGGTTTATTTCGAATAATATATTATGATAAACATACATAAAATAACAAAAATAATAATATTTACGTCCTGACACTTATCATCTCTTCTCTGCTATTATCTTTTCTATTTCGGAAAAAAAAAATTGAAATTTATTAAATAGCATTGTGTGTCAATTTTTTGACCGGGGTGTAAAAATGCTCGTTGTGGGCCACGAATTTGACACCCCTGGTGTAGAGTAAGAAGCAAGTTACAAATGTGTTGAGTTCAATGTCGTAACGTGGTATTTTGGAGAAGAGTGCCAGTTCAGGTGTCACTTGACCGAGTTACAACTACCAAGTCCATCTGGAATAGCCCTACTGGTGACATAATTTTGTATTATGTAATTAAGTATGTATTACTTTTTATCATGTCAATCTATTGTGTATTTCTGTAAAAATGTGAACTGATATTTTATTGAATAAAGACTGAACGGGAACAGAAAGAAATAGCTATTTCATCTAGTGCCGGAAAAGAATGGTGAGATACTCTGAAATAAGAATGCCTGAAATCAGAAGTTGGATGAACGAACATTCTGAAAATGGTGTTCAAGGTATGAGAGCTGTAGACCACACGCAGGAATAGGCCCTAAGGAGATCATGATTGACCAGTGGACTGCAAAGACTTTTTGTGGGGGATCACCTTTATTAAGAACTAAGACGTGCATACTAAAGTGCACACAGTTATGGGACACTAGTATTGAGAAACATCTTTTCACAATTGATGCGAATGATTTTACTTAAACATATGATTCTATAAATGTGTAGACAACACGTGTACCTTCATTTGAAGCGAATGAGGACGCTTAACACGTTCATTGCCACTGTAGAGGAAAAAAAGTGATTTCCGAGATGCCAGCCGAATTAATGAATTTTTTTCAAATGCCAAATGAAGAAGAGAATAAGTGTTGACGATCAGCTCAACCCGCGATAGTAAGAAATTAGCTATTGAGACATCATCTCACACCCAGCGCTACTACGGGTTTGCGTCCTCGTGTTGATGCCATGACCCGCGATGGCGTGGGACTCGGCAGGGAATAAATCAAGCGTATCCGAATTGAAATTGTCCACGGTTTAATAGTAAAATAGAGCGTCGTTTATCCGAATCTATTGGGACCGAACACTGTTCGGATAACCGAAAACGATGTTGTCGTCGTATGTTTCATGCTGGTGTACATATGAAAGGCGAGAGAGAGATAGATGAACAGAAACATACAGTACGATCACACAGAAGAATATAGACTTTTTATTACACAAACGATAATCCAGCATAAACAGAAGGGGTGTGCTGCTTTCCACACATTTCGAGACGGGAATCCATTAGAGGCGAAAGTCCGACTTCTTTTCATGGAAAATACATCCATGCCTTATTCGGGATTCGAACCCGAGCCTACTCGGTTACAAGCCGAGGGACATATCCACCATACTGGCTGGGCGGCAACCGAATGTGATCCATGCAGTATATGAAACCGAATGTTGAAAAACATCACATGCGGGAAACGTGCTTGAAGAAAAAGCAAAATAGGGGCAAAATGTCGCAGTTTTACCTTTATTGTGGAAAATAATCACTTATTTTTCGCTGTATCATTGTACACCTTCGTTTTTTTCGCTGCAAGATCTCTGATTCTCTTGAGCTGCAGTAGTTGAGTAGGACAGCACCCTGATTGTTGTTCGTACCATTCCATAGCTGTCTCTAACGCAGTAAACACGTCAGCACTAGATGGACCCTTGCTACTTCCGTTGTTGTTGTTGTCCTTGTCTTCATCCGTTTCTTTGTCAACAGGTTCGGATTCTTCTTGCACGGAAGTCATAATCTCGTCATCATTTAGTATGTTTACCAAATCACACAACTAAAATATTCTTCAAATTACCTTTACCCCGTCACTTTTGGCCTCACGCGAAACAACCGTTGAGCATTGCACTGCTGGAAAACGTATCCGGACTTTAGTCTAGATATTTTACACTCCGAATAATAAACGTTCGGATAAACGACGTTCTACTGTAGTGCATAACATTTCGAACTTCAAACTAGATAATATTCTATCACTTTTGTTTTTGTCGCATAAAAACAATAATCTGTCATGTTTTAAAAGAGGGACACAATGTCGAAAACAAGTGTTAAGAAAAGAAAACTTACGATTTTAATGGAGAATGTCCACAACTAAACCAATGGGTGGACCGGAACATTTTAAAAACATTAGAAGTAGCCAGTACCTTGGAAAAGTCGGCCATCCCTTGCTTCAAACAATAGGTGCCGATCGGGGAAAGTCTAAAAGCGTTATTATAAATCAGGTTTCGGCAACCACTTTTGCCTGAAGTCATCAAATGTGAATATATTGATGACAGAAGACAATAGCGTTTGGTTATTCTCAGTACTGATATCAATTGAATCATAGATCTCCAGAATAATTCAAAGAAATACCAACACTAAAAAGAAGGCTTTCATCAGCAATATCAATTGCGAGTAAATTTATGAAGACGATAACATATCTGTATTTGAATAAATATGCATGATTGTGTGTGAACAATTAAACATCCTCTGAAGATAAACCATTTAATTACCAAAGGGTAGGAATAAACTATAAAGAACTATTGACATAATTAATTGTTTTGGGAAATATACTAGTATTTTTCAAAATGTTAATTTCACTACTTTATTTGGATTTTACAATTAATATTGTACCTTTCCCTTTTGATAAATTATCTTAAATGGTTTTAATATGAAATAAGAGACGTATAATTCTTTCATTAATTAATTACTTTGAAAAATTAACTACGACCCGAAACATTTTTAAAAATAACATAAATTAACGTGCAATAAGAAATCCATAATTTATTCCAGAAACACAAAAGAGGAAAATGTTTTATGCATTAAGAAAATAAATTTATTTATTTATGTATTATTTTTATTAATAATGTTTTTTTTTTTTTTCATTTTCGAAAATAGAAACTAGAATTAATAATTATTTAAAGAAAAGTAAGGAATTTTTTTTTTCCCCATCTGTGCTTTTATTTTATCTGAACTTACTTTTCGACAGAAAGGTGTTTTTCTTTTATTTGAAGCTGTAGCGTAAATGAAAAAGATTTTTATTTTTACCTCATTTTACTGACTTTTCCCTTTTTATCGAGGAAACTTTTCAGGTTATTTACTAATAATACTTTTTATGATTTATTAATATAGTTTAATAGTTAAATGATTGATTAGTTTATCGTTCATAATATGCTTTTCAAATAAATTCACAGTCTGGAGGAGAAATTAATTGAATTTAAAATTACAAAATCTTCTTTTTGAATGACCACAAAAAATCTTTTATGAAATAAAGAATATGTATTGAACGCAAAATAAAGATAAGAGAACAAACATATTAGGGAATTTAACAGTGAAGGAAAATGAAATCATTCTACTGAAAATTTAATTACCATGCCAAAAAATGACAGATTTTCCTCCCGAAAAAAAAGTATTTTTAACTAATCACATAAAAAACTTTTTCCTATTCCCTCATTTACGTTCCCTTTAAATACGTTAAATTATTTTCAATTACTTTTTTTCTTCCATTTGATAAAATGTGGGTAGAGGTGAATTTGTAATAGGAGCTCACGATTAAAATGGATCCTTTGACTTTTTATTGAATTAAATGTTCAAAAATTCTAAGCCATCTCATTTCAATACCCAGCTCAGGAAAAAAATCTATTTAACGACATAAGTTGGATTATTGCTCAAAATTTAAATGCCTTGTAGGCTTTTTAGGATAATACAGTAACCATTATAAGCCCTTTTTCTCTTTCTCCAAATAATTATTTTTTCTAAAATTAAAAAAAAGCACACAGATTTTCTTTATTTAATTAATAATTTTTCTCTGCCGTTTCCCCATAAAATGCAAAATTTTTTTTGCTGAAATTTGTGAAAATAACTGTTTTATCTTTGCCGTATCAGATTCGAAATTTTCAAAAATTACATTGTGTAACATTTTAATTCCTTTAAGCCTTACTACAGATCTTACAAATCGGCATTATGAAATACTCGTTTATTGGCTTTTATTTCCGATCCCTTAAAACTTT
Source organism: Trichonephila clavata (assembly GCA_019973975.1). Classification (NCBI taxonomy): domain Eukaryota; kingdom Metazoa; phylum Arthropoda; class Arachnida; order Araneae; family Nephilidae; genus Trichonephila; species Trichonephila clavata. The sequence goes on from BMAO01016761.1 coordinate 20,549, forward strand.
TGACATTTACGCTGTAGTATTTCTGCAAATGTGTGTTTCATTTAATGGTAAATGTTTCAAGCTATTCATTTAGTATTAAAGTGCGGGATTAATATCTCAAAGTATTTTCGAAAGGCTCGGAAAAGTAAGTGCTGGAATTTCAAAAAGCTTAGTTCTAATCGTTCGTCATAATTTAAAGAAAAGAAACAAATTAAAAATCGATTCCTTTAAGTATTAAACATCTAAACATTCTTAAATCGAAAAGCTCTGGATTAACAAATGATCATGAAAAGTTCCCGATTTAAAAAGAAAAATTGAAAGCATTGAATTAATTTAAATCATAAAAATAATGTTCTAGTCCTCCTTTGCCACTTCTCGAAATAATATGCCTCTTACCTTCATGAATAATTTGATGAATATTGATACAACTGTTTATCATTGAATTATATTCTTGCTCGTTTTCATTTCTGAGTTATCTTTATGATTTTGCGTAATGCGACAGCGTCTCCTTGTACAGATACCGTAACTTAATGCAGATCTTACAACACACAAAAAAAATTGCAACACCATGTGAACACCAGCACCTACTATTAATCTACTGCTAAATTTTAACCCGGGAGAGGTCACACGGGGCACAGAGACACTCCAGGCTTATGAAATATTTAATTCTGAGAAAACTGTTTATTTGTTACCAATGACCTTGTAAGTATTTTCCTATATGATCGTCTTTTCAGGAACTGATATGTATTTGTACAATCTTCATTTACTTGGGAGGACTGAGTTCCCCGTGTGACCACTTTTTATTCAAAATATTTTCTATGAACCGGCGACACATTTTCCCTTTGTGAACGACTTAGTGGTTTTAATTGTTGTATTGCACAACTCATTACGCTTTATAAATGTAAATGAACTGAATATAAAAAAATAAATGGGCATCTGCGATCTCTTTTGGATGAATAAACTTAGGAAAAAGAAATTGGTCAAGCAAGAGAACAACCTGGTGAAATAATGGGTATTAATTATGATAGCGAAAGTAATTTTTAGAAAATGCCGCCTTAAAAATCCATCAAAAAAGATATGAAGCCACAAGTGTATCTATCACAAGACACATTGCACAAAAGACACAAACAAGAAAAAGTTGATGTTATTTGTCGATCCTCCAAGGACAATGAAAAAAAATTGACAGTTTTGCGTTGCCTTCCTGAAATGTTAGCGAAAAGCGTCTTTGACGTGTCACGCACATTGGAAACACTCTAGTTCAGTTAGATTAGATTTTTTTCTCAAATTATCAAAGAAAAATTGAAAAGCCCTTAAAAATTAGTAAGAATACTTTCCATTAATAAAATTTTTCATTGCAATTACGATTTTATCGTGAACAATAAAAATAATTATATAAAAAAGAAGGATTGGGGTGACTTGGTCATCCCAAGTGACCACTAACGTTAGTATTCAATGCGCGACCTCTCCCGGGATAAGAATAACTTAGAACTTTCTTGTTATGAGTTTTATGATGTAATTAAAATAACCAAACCATTTTCTGAAAACTCCACGTCCAATGAAAAATACAAAGGAATAAAGTTTAATGCTTCAGTCTGACTTTTAAGAAATTTTTTTCAAAAAAAATGTATTGGGTTGAACCTTCCTTCGAAACATGGTAAGCCTATTAAAGTATAGTTTGTACAACTATTTCTTCCATCAGAGCAAATTCAATAGCTATATTCTGTAGAATAGTACGGAGCGATTGCCTAGAGACATTCAAATAAAAAGAAGAATACCAATTTTCCAAGTTGTCCTTATTCTGGGCAAAGCTCGTCCTCTCAGTGTGGCAAGGGCTATGGTAGCATATTGATCAAGGTAGCGGACTCGTGGTTGGCGTGTCATGAGTTCCAACCTAGTACCGCTGAAGACCATCTGTGCTGAAAGGGCCGACGTAAGTTAAACATGTCGCAGGTCAAACGATCTCCCGTTGGTGAAGTGTGGAAGTTAGAAGAGGGGGGTAACAGCTCAGGCGTCGTTCTCGTCACATGACCATTGTTCAAAATTACGCGGTTCATCACTAAAAAGCCCTCGAGTAGTTGAATAGAGTGGCGTTAATATTCACTCAGAGCTGCATGAATTTAAGTGGGAGGCGTTACTTCATCTGGCGTATAGCCCCGACACAGCGCAGAGGAGTTTTGATCTACTTTTTAAACTAAAGAACGGAAGCTAATGTTTACAAACTAATGAGGAGCTTCAAAACAATATAAAGGTCCCTTTCACATCACTGGTAGCAACATTCTTTGAATGAAAGTTCGCGCATTCAATGTTATTACTACCCGAACTTTATGCATATTATGTTGAAAAGCGATATGTTTGCAAATAATACATTCTGTTGTCTATTTTTAATACTTCATTGGATTTTCAAAAATATATTTCATTTTTGTACTAACAATTATTTTGAATATTTGAGGCCATTGAATTCAACACACTTATATTTTTAAAATCAATTAAATCTTTTTTTTTGTGTGTGTGCAATTATCTTGAGACACATATTAGAGCTCTTGGGAAATTACCAGCAGGCACGTTCGATCCACAAAGGGTGTTGGCCTTATGTTTTCGTTGCCACCGCACACACCCCAAAAAATAAAATAAGACTTCACGCATCATAAAATGTTTATTGCCAACCTCTTACCTATACTTAACAGCGCTATCTCTCTTTTGGGAGACATTAATCAAAATTGTACCGCATTCTAAGTTTCAAAACGCTTTTTTACACAATTGTTTAAAGCCTCTTTATCTATCTTAAGTGCCTCTTGAGAGGAGTTGGTCTTGTTGAAGTCATAAAATAGTTTACTTCTTAACGTAACAAGTCACTTGAGTACATCCCTTTGATAGGTACTTCAAATTTAAGTAGACCTTCTGTGTTTATATCAACTACTCAACTTCTATTGATTTATTTTATGGACGTCGATAGATTTGATATTACTCTTTTAAGAAGATCTTGTATATACACTCCACCTTATCATGGCAGTCATATGATTAACGTAATCACCTATTCTCCGAGAGAAGTTGCGCACTCCATACCAAAGAAAGTGGTCGCGTGGGGCCAATCAATTTTTTATAATTCGTGCGCGATAAAAATCGTCATGCCAGTGATTAATTGAACTAAGAAAAAGTATACTTTTAAGGGCTTTTCAGTTTTTTGTTGTTGTTCATAATTTGAGAAAAAAGTCCAATTCAACTGAACTAACATTTTTCAAATGTGTGTGGCTTTAATAAAAGACACTTTACGCTAACATTACAAAAATTTTATTTAGAGGCAAAACTGTCAAATGTTGCTCAAGTTATTGTAGTTCTGAGATGATCGACAAACAGCCTATTGAATTTATTCTTGGTCGTGTCTTTTGGGCAATGTGTCTTGTTATTCACATTTCGCCTTATATCATTTTTGATGGATTTCTTTGAAGAGCATTTGAAAATGTTCTTTTCGACTCAAACGGGTTCATCGCTTTTCTTAAATTTACTTTTGCTATAATGTTTAATATCTCTTATTTCAATACATTCTTCCCTCGTTTGATTAGTTTCTTACTTAGAATTTTCAATTTCAATAGAGATTGCCCTTTTCTTATTTTTGAAGTGATAAGTTCCTTAGGGGCGTTTTGCTGAAGAGTCAACGTGAATGACGCGTCACGCTCGGGAATGTAACGCTCATTCAGCTTTTCTTGTCTCTTTCGTCTGAAATCATGTTTGGACAGCGTAGATCAAGATTCAATAGTCCACAATATACAACCCTTAAAAAGAAATCACGTGACCAAAGATGGGGTGATTTTCCCGGATTTGAGTAATACTTAGTCTTCCCTCTGGTATGCTTATATAGTTTGTTTTTTTGTTTCCCAAAAGATGAACAGTTGATACAAACTTCGAAAAAGACAATCCCTAGGGAATTTAAAAATAAATCAGATGATATATTTATCAAGAGCATCAAGTTTTAATGTACATAGCGGGTTATTGCGTGCATAATATCAAGTTCTAATGATCCGATTGTTAATATATATTTGTTGTAAATAAAAAAATCTCGATTCAGAAAATGTTTAAGGGACAAAATATTTAAGTCTTCTGGATAGAGGTAGTTTAAAAACGCTCACATTTCAACGCAACATTTTATTTTTAATTTGTTAATATCAAATAAATTCGAGTCAAAATATCTTAAAGTTGATTGCCAATTATCTAGCTTTACAAGCATAACAGAAGCATATCTGGAATACCTGGAATTACACGAATTGCGGAATTGCTTGCATTCTTTTTATTCCTCTTCAGTAAACTGTAACACATCTGCATTTTCATACTTTTGAAAAAATAGTTATTACATTCGGGAATATATGCTTAAATAATTATTCAAAATATCGCAGTGAAGAAACTTTAACGGCGAAGGATAACCAAAATAAATTATAGTTTTAAAAAAACTAAAAAACACGTTTTTATAGTGAATCGAACTAAAAAAATAAAAAAATAATAAATTCTTAACATAACAATAAATTGTTTAACTAGAAAATGAATCTCATTGGGTTAAAAGCGTGGGGTGTGTGCTCTATATTAATTGTTATAATTTCTTACTAGTTATGTTCCAAAATGCTGAGTTAGTATAAAAATGTTTTGTACGAAGCACCCCACACGCTTTTACCACAATGACATTAATTTTCGTGTTAAACATTTTATTCTAACATTAAGAATTATTTTTTTAAAATTTTTAGTTCGATTCACTGTAAAGAGTGTTTTTTTATTTTTTTTTAAACTACAATTTATTTTTCATTTTTTTAGTTCGATCTACAATAAAAGCTTATTGTTTTAGTTTTTTAAACCATCATTTATTGATTGTTAAATTTATCCTTGAGTTACATATTTGGAGCCGGAATTATGTGGCTGCTGGAATTAGTCTTGCTGTTCAATAAATATTAATTAACGGTTCTGAAAGATATTTATTCTCTCCGTTTACGGGTGAGCCCCATATTGTTATATTTCAAAGATTCCGTTTCTATAAATACAGGTCAAGCAAATGAAAGTGTGTTAAGGAGAAAATGTTCGAATTTAAAAAAAAAATTAATGTACTGTGTTTTTAAAACTAAAAAGTATAAAAAATTTCTCCTTTTCGTTTTTTTTCCTTTCTTTTTTTAAATTTTCATGCATTGTCATCCACTTCTAAGCTACGGTCAAAATTTCAAGTCTCTGGAGCATCGGGAAGTCACGTTATGAGTTTAAAATGAATTATAACTTCCACCCGGACAGACATATAAGAAAGCGAGTTAATAAAAAAACATGGTAAAATATTAAAAGTCAATCGTATTATCACCTTTTATACGTATTGCTATAATGCTAATTCGTATCATTACTTCTAAACGTATTGCTTTATAAAATAAAAAATATTTAGCAGTTAGAACATAAATTATTTTTTTCACATGCACAAGTCTTTTTTTTTATTTCCATTTTCAGAAAAACTAGACAATTGTTTATATTATGGTAAGAATTTGGTGACGCACATCCACCCTTCCTTTTCTCACATAAAGAGAACACTTTTTGTTTGTTTTATTTCTATTAACCACAAGTTTGTATTCGTTTTTAGGGTTGCACCTTAATCTTTTAGTCGCTAAATCTGGAATTAGTCGCCAAATCTGGATATCTTTATTCCTGACGTCCTGATTATTGAACAAAATGGAACAAAATTATGAAATTATTGTATTGTCATCGGTCCTTGACAAATGTGCAAAATTTCTAATTAATATGACATTTTAAAGTGGGTAAAAATCGAGTTCAGGAGATTCCGTTACAAGCAAGTGAAACTTATAAAAGCGTGTTAAAATGAAGAAATTTAAGGCCAATTACATAAATTAATGTTTGCTTTTGATATTTCCCTATTTTATTTATTTAAATATTCAATTATCGATTCATATTTTATTTAATGTGCTTGCACTTCCTGTAATTCATTTTTTAATACTAGATAAAGAAAGGATGTAGCATCAAATACTACAGAATCATTTGGGTTTAATCAGTAATGTATCAGAAAATTTTATGCAGCGAAATGTAGAGCATAGAATGGACAAATAATTCTAATGTTATTGAATTATTAATTTATTAATTGTTATTCACATTTAGTGAAATGTAAATAACAATTAAAAAATAAGTGTTATTTACATTTCACTAAATCAAAGTGTAGAGAAAATTATCGAATTCATTCACAAAAATTTAGTTGTCTACTCTGAAGATCTTCGTGTCTGAACAAATTGCCTATGATTTTAAGTGGGGATTTTATATATATATATATATATATATATAATGTAGATTTTTCAAAAGACAAATCAAAAATATAAGATTATTTTTTAAAATCAAAATTCAATTTAATTATGTCAAATGATTCAAGTGAAATCACGGCGAAGAATGGAACAACGCTTGACAGAGTTTTTTTTTTAGATACTTAAATAATTTTGAATCTATATAAAGTATTTATAACCTATTTCAGCTACCATAAACCTATTGTTTCCTTCTTAGAATACAATTAATTCACAAATATGATTGTATTTTTTGCAAAAAATTATTACTTTATGAGTACAGATATATAAATAAATAATTTTGTATGACAAAACTAATATCCCCTTGTTTCCCCCCCCCCCCACCGAACTAATGTCTGAAATAACATTGCAAAATTTCATGTTTTCACTTCTATCGTGTGGTCATAATCACACACACTTTTAATTTATACATATATGTTGTTCATTTACATTTATAAACCATAATGATTCGTACAACACAACAATCAAATTCTTTAAGTCTTTATGTTATTCACAGAAGGAAAATGTTGCCTGTTCATGGAAAATATTTTGGAACAAAAGTGGTCACGCGGGGAACTCGTTGTTGTTGTTGTCTCTAATGCCACCTGTCAGATTGAAGTCAGATCGAGGCCCATTATATTCCCCGTGGCATTGGTCTACATTGTACGCCTGTCGTTAGCCGTAGCCTTGAGCACAATTACAGTATCAACAGTACGATTTGGCTTGGTTCCACCCCAATTTTGAGGGAGAAAACACTGGGGGGGGGGGAGCTCAGTTACCCCAAGTGTCTTAAGATTGTAAAAAACGTTTGCCACTCCCACAGAAAAGGGAGATATGTGACACACATTTTAGTTCCCAGGAACTGTCATATGGGAGGCTTCTAACAAGGTCATTGGTAACAAACAAACAGTTCCCAGAATTTAGATTTCATGAGTTTGGTGCTCCACGCCATCTCTGTCCGTTTAATTTGCACTTGTTATTGTGTTTAAAAATGTTTGAAAAACATCAAATTCTATAATTGGGTAAAGATGCTCAAGTTTTAACAAAATAAATAAATAATAAGTAATAATAAATAAAAAATTAACATCGCAAATTTTTTTATGATTAAAAAAATAAATTTATATGATGCGTGTATTTTTAAATCAAATATTTTGCTTATTTATATGCGTTATATTATTGTTGGTAAATATGTACTTTTTAAAAAATTTTAACAGAATCTTGTTACGAGAGTTGGGTCAATCTTGTTGAAAAATTAATAAAGGACTGGGGTGTAAAATGAGATCCAACCCAATAAATATTTAAAATTAAATTTTAAAAAATGGTTTAAAGGCATCGTAAAAAATATAACATAGTTTAAAAAAATGTATTATTTAAAATCGAAACCTGTTCAAAGTTAGGCAATTATTTCTCAAGTAAATGCTCAAAAGTTTCTTACGAGAAAAATCACTTCATATTATTCAGTTGCTTCTTTTTTCTAAGGCTTAAAAGTTAAAATATTTCCAGCATTCGCTTAAATATTAAAGATGTATAATAACAGCAAGAACCTTCACTGGTATTTCCGTGTAATTTTACTAGTTTCTGACAAGATGGAGAGGCAGAATGATCAATCAAGGGCGTAAGTCAGAACTTTTATACGCGCGAATAAATCCTTCTACATTAAAAAGACCACGATGTGTTTTCTTGGTTGGTAGCTGTAAACTTTATAATTTCGAAAACAATTTTTCAACTTGTATTGCTGTCATGCTCGATTTGGTTGATATCGACATAAGTTGGAAAATAGGTATGTGATTTTGTTTCGTCAAGTAGATGGGCGTCAAGTAGATGGGCAGATAGTATAAGTACTAAGAAAGCATTGCTTGAAGTTTTTAATAGAAGCATTTATGTATCAGAAGAACTTCTAGAATATACTAGTATTCTTTCCTTAGATAAATCTGTTTTGATTATTTCAATTATTTTTTTGTTCCCTTACATTGTTTCAGAAAATATTTATTATTCACCTAAATTGTTTCATAAAATATTTATTATTCACTAAAAAGAAGTTAAACTATACTCTTACATATGCTTGTTATTAAGTTCACTAAATGATTGTAAGGCCGCGATCATACAGGGTGATTTGCAACCAGATCTACAAGCTAGCTAGTAGACAATTCGGAATCACAAAGGAATGCAAGGTCATAAGTGAAGCAACCTATGAAGCAAAGAAGCAGAGAAAAGAAAAGAAACTTTAAGACCTTAGTCAGCATAACGCAAATGCGTGGGCTGAGTAGAATCCCTTTTTGTATGCAACCACGTATACGCAACAGTTTTTCTCGATCAGTGTTTAGGCCGGCATTCCTGGAGACGACCTCATTGGATCATATGCCCAGTCCTTTCGATGTTAAGGCATATGTTATCTTCTTGCAACAATTAATGTCCAAACTTCTTTTATACAACACATGTTCATCTGTCGCTGCGCAGCTCCTTGTGGTACTAGCATAACGAGGCTCCTCCACTTTGCGGAATTCTCGTCCGCTAAAAACACCTCAACGTCACATTTGAAAAACGGTGGAAAGTTCATGATGGCCCGGTTCATTGGCCTGCCAGATTACCGGGTCTGTCAAATGTGAACTTCTTCTTCTGCAAGAGTTTGCATTAAGTATGGTAATTTGGTTTACGAGACCCCCATTCATTCAGTTGAAGACGTCACCGCTCGAATAATGTAGCTCCTGGAAAGTTAAGTGCCATGCCAATAACCTTCAGAATGTAAAGAATTTCATGCAGCGTCACTGTCATACCTTCCAGACGAATTCTAGTCGTTATTTTGAACATGTGTTGTAGAACAATCTTTCAATAAAATGTTTTTTTTCTTATAATGTGTTGCTGTTTTTGGTCTTTGCACCATAGGTCGCAACTACGGCATTTGTGACCCCGCATTCCTATGTGATCCCGAGTCATCTGTGTACCCCCAACACACCCTACAAGATAGTGGGTCTGGTAGTGAATCACACCCTGTACATATACACTTAAGAGACAAAACATTATGACCACCCCTACATTTTACAATTACCTCGCCTGGATGACATGGAAGGCACGTGATCAGGTGGAAGTAGTATTTAACTGCTGTTGGAGAGTCTGAAGAATCATTTTTTCACTTACTTCTGTGTGTGATGGGAAAGGCTGCGGATCTAAGCGATTTTGATAGAGGGTAGATTGTAATGGCTCGAAGGCTTGGAACAAGCATTTCCGAAATTGCATGACTCGTGGGTTGTTCGCGATCTACAGTTGTTAGTACTTATGCAAAGTGGATGAATGACGGTGAAACCAGCAGTAGACGACATGGCGCTGGACGTGCACACGCTATCAAAGAAAAAGGTCGACGGAGACTGTCTCGCATGGTGTAGCAAAACTGGAGTCAGACAGTGGCTCAGCTGACACCCCAATACAATGCAGGATCAAGTAGTAGTAGTAGACCAGGAGCACGCTGTTCAGCGGACACTGTTGGATATGGGACTACGCAGCAAACGTCCCACTCGTGTGCCTTTGCTGACCAAGCGTCATCGCCCACTGCGCCTGAGCTGGGCCCGTGAAAATCGCTACTGGTCCATGGATCAGTGGGAGAGAGTTGCCTGGTCAGATGAATCACGGTTTATCATTCATCGCGCCAATGTTCGTGTCAGGATACGCCGTCTTCCAGGTGAACAATTGCTCCCTCAATGTACAGTAGATCATACACACGCCGGTGGGGTTTGTATTATGCTTTGGGGGACGTTCTCTTGGGCGTCTCTAGGACCCGTGGTTGTGGTAGAGCAGACCATGAATGCTACAGGGTATTTGAACATCATTGCGGACCAATTGCATCCTTACTTGACCTCTGTTTTTTCAGCTGGAAATGGAAAGTTCTTACAGGACAACGCCCCGTGTCACAAGGCTAAAATTGTGTTAGAGTGGTTCCAGGAACATGACGCTGAATTCCAGTTAATGTCCTGGCTGCCTAACTCACCGGATCTCGATCCGATAGAACACATTTGGGATGTCATGGGATGGCAGCTCAGAGTTCAAAGACCACCAATTCGCAATATCTCCGATTTGCGTGACCGTTGCTTAAACATCTGGTACAATCTGTCTCCGACCATCTACCAAGGACTTGTGGCATCCATGCCAAGGCGGGTTGAAGCTGTGTTGCGCGCCAAAGGTGAGCCAACTCGTTATTGACAGGTGGTCATAATGTTTTGGCTCTTGAGTGTATACACAGGATTGTTAACTATCCATACTCAGATGGCTGTGTAAGGCTTTCTATGGACCAGAATGGCACGAAATTTTAACCCCACGATATGCGACCCAAGTGTCTGTGGCTTAATGTTTGTAAAAATTGAAACACCTTGAAGCAAACATTAGATTAAGTTGGACTTTTTTTTTTTTAAGCAAGTGCAAATTATTCAAATGATTAGAAATTTCTAGTGCACGGATGTACTGAAGAACACCCTCTGTACGAACACTCTGTCTGTAGTTTCTTTCTAATTCATTTCGAAAGACTATTTAAAACAATTCAAGCACTGCTTTCTTCAAAAAAAACTGTTTTGAATTTCATACTTACCAAAGATAGTGGTAACTGCAGTGGTTTGACTTTACTTTTGGTATAAGAAACACGTTTTAAATTTGTTGAATTATTTTATAAATTTTTAATACAATGCTATATTTTCTGTGAAATTATTATCACATATATATTTTTACCATGTTTTTATTAACTCGCTTTCTTGTCTGTGCGGGGGGAATTTTGTAATGGATTTTAAAGTAACTTCCAGATAAGCTAGAGACTTGAAATTTAGACCATAGCTCAGAAGCTGATAATAAAGCATGAAAATGTAAAAAAAAAGCTCTAGTCTCGAGCCCGGGCCCCCGAAGAGGCTTGTATGTCTGTCCGTATGGAATTTTGTAATTGATCAATACATTGGGAAAATTCTATACCCAATTCTGACTTCCCAATGAGCTAGAGGCTTGAAATTTGGACCATAGCTCAGAAGTTAGTTGGCAATGTATGAAAATGGGAAAAAAGTAATTCTTGTCTCGAACCCAGTCCCCCAAAGAGGTGGGCACTGATTTCGTCAGGGAACTTAAAAGAATTTACACAAAGACCACTGATCGATAGCGCAGGTCGAGTTGCGTATACGTATTTAATTTTTTGGCTCTGGGGTCAAAGAGGTTACCATGTTTTTATTAACTGGCTTTCTTGTATGTCTGCCAGGGTGAAATTTTGTAATTGATTTTAAACTAACTTTCGGATGAGCTGGAGACGTGAAATTTGGACCATAGCTCAGAAGTTAGTTGGCAATGTATGAAAATGGGAAAAAAGTAATTCTTGTCTCGAACCCAGTCCCCCAAAGAGGTGGGCACTGATTTCGTCAGGGAACTTAAAAGAATTTACACAAAGACCACTGATCGATAGCGCAGGTCGAGTTGCGTATACGTATTTAATTTTTTGGCTCTGGGGTCAAAGAGGTTACCATGTTTTTATTAACTGGCTTTCTTGTATGTCTGCCAGGGTGAAATTTTGTAATTGATTTTAAACTAACTTTCGGATGAGCTGGAGACGTGAAATTTGGACCATAGCTCAGAAGTTAGTTGGCAATGTATGAAAATGGGAAAAAAGTAATTCTTGTCTCGAACCCAGTCCCCAAAGAGGTGGGCACTGATTTCGTCAGGGAACTTAAAAAAATTTACACAAAGACCACTGATCGATAGCGCAGGTCGAGTTGCGTATACGTATTTAATTTTTTGGCTCTGGGGTCAAAGAGGTTACCATGTTTTTATTAACTGGCTTTCTTGTATGTCTGCCAGGGTGAAATTTTGTAATTGATTTTAAACTAACTTTCGGATGAGCTGGAGACGTGAAATTTGGACAATAGCTCAGAAGTGGTTGACAATGCTTGAAATTGGTTATAAAAACATGGTATGTATAAAAATATTATTAATAAGAAAATTATTTTTAATTGTATTTAATAGTTTTAATCTTTTAAATTGCTCAGATCATTTTTTAAAAGTGATCCTCAAATACACGGCATTTTCATTTCATGATATTAATAAGTGTGTGTTATAAATCTTACCCTATGTTGAAATTTGTGTTATGAATTTTTTGTGAATATAAATTGTTATTTCATCCCACATAATGCTACTTCTTTTAATATTCCTTTTTAGTACTTGATGTTGTTGTTTTTATGTTTGAATTTATCAACGTAATGATTATGTAAAAAAAATAAAAATTGTAAAAATATTTCAAGGAAATTTTTCATCAGCATGTGTGTGAAGAGGAAAATTTAATTTATATAATTGTAATTGAGATTCCCTTTTACACCTTCATAACGAATCTTTTAAAACTACATTGATTTTTTTTCTTTTTTACCTATGATTCAAATGCATAAAATGAATTTTAAAGGATTTCAACGCTTTTTTAAATTTTTTTATGGAATACTCAGAATGAAAAAAATTTAAAACTCTCAAACTTTAAGTTAAGGGCATATTTTGAAAATTTTTAACGTACACCACCTGTGTTTTCTTTTGATGTTCTTTAGGAAAAATATTTATTCGGATGTATTAAAGTATTTCACGAAATATTGTGAAGCAAAAATAGTTCTTCGCTTCCCTCGAATATTACAGAAAACATTATTCCTATCACGTTTTTCTCAATAATTTTTAAAACAAAATCAAATTTAAGAAAATGTTTTCTCTTTGGGATTAAGATTATTTTAATACCTAAAGGAATCAGCTTAGAAGCCCCCGTAAGAAAAAACCTAAATTTCCTCTTAAGGATTAGAGGCCATAAAAAATATCTATGCAGTGGAACGTCGTTTATCCGGACGTTTATTTTTCGGAGTGCCAAATATCCGAACCAAAGTCCGGATACGTTTTCTAACAGTGCAATGCTAAACAGCTGTTTCCTGTGAAGCCAAAAGTGACCAGGAAACCCAAGGAGAGGGATATTTAGGGAATTTCAGTTGTGTGATTTGGTAAATATCTGCGCGGAATATTAGGTCAGTTTGTGAGGTGGTGCATACGTGCTCTTTTGTTGAGTTTTGTTGGTGTAGAAACCAGGATAGCATGTGAAGCAGAAGACTGTGGATTTCAAATGCTAAATAATGACGAGATAGTGACTTTCGTGCAAGAAGAATTTGACCCTGTCAACGATGAAACGGATGAAGGCGAGGACAACAGCAACAACAAAAGTAGCAATGATCCATCAAATTCTGACGCGATTCCTACGTTAGAGACAGCTATGGAGTGGTACGAACAAAAGTACTGTCTTACTTAACTACTGCTGATGAAGAGAATCAGATACCTTGCAGTGTGGAAACGAAGGTCTACAATGCTACAGCGAAAAATAAGTAATTATTTTCCACAATCAAGGTAAACTTGTGACGTTTTGCACCTATTTGGCCTTTTCTTCAAGCACGTTTCCCGCATGTGATGATTTTCAATATTTGTATAGTGTCCACTATCATGTACTGTATAGATCGCATTCGGTTTTCGGTTTTTCGAACAATCGCGTATCTGAACGGTGTCCGGTTCCAATTGATTCGGATAAACGACGTTCTACTGTATTTTATTTTCATGAAACATAAGTGAAGATTTAATAATACTTGTTGAAGGCCACCGCAATGAACTACCTGGATGACGTAATGCGTGGGTGGAGTCTACAGAGAAGAACATTTTGCTGATTGGAGACTATTTTATTCTTAGAACATTTGCTTTATGTTAACTGAGTATTGCGTGGGGTTATTGTAATATATATACATATATATATATATATATGTAAATTCTGCTCTTATGAAGTAATATCCGTACTAAAAATTGCTGTTGAAGAATCCCTGGTGTGATTATTGCTTGAACCTCCTTGTTGTAACCCAGTATTGTAACCCCCCAACATATTTTCTGGCGTCCACTAATCTTCCTTTGACAAAATATGGCTACCGAAATATTAAAAGCAAAACGAAAGTCTTTAAGAGCAGCGTTCAGTATGTGTTGCAATGGTATTAATAACATAATAGAAACCGAAACTTTTTTTTTTTTAGGTAAAAATGAAGTCAACGGTTTGTATAAGAAGTTGCAAGATAAATCCTCTCGGCTAGAAACGACTCAAGAAGAAATATGTTATTTGTTATTAAACAGTGATGATCTTAAAAATACATACCAAGAGGAATTTTCGAAAGCCGAAGAATATCGTAACTATTTCTGTCAAATTGGTTATCTGTTAGAAGTCTTAGACCTCTTGGACCAAGAGGAAACGATTCTGGTTCTGGAGGAAAATATTTCGGTAGAAAACAGGAAGCTTAAGCTACCAAAACTTGAGTTTAGAAAATTTAGTGGAGAACCCAAAGACTTTCTGGCATTTTGATCGCAATTCGAAAAAATTCACCAGGGGATACAGCGATTGTCGAAGAAGACCAAATCCAATACGTGTTGCAGCGCGTAGTGCCCGATTCCAAAGCAGCTAGATTAGTATCAAGTTTTCCGCCGACGAAGGACAATTATTTAAAAGCAATTATACAGTTGAAGGAGCATTTCAGAAGAGATGAACTTCTAGTTCAGATATACGTTTGAAACTTGCTTTCCATCGTAATGAAGAATGCAGCTGGTCGGGTTAAAGTGGATTTTTCGAAGCTGTACGAATTATTGGAGAGTAAACTCATGGCACTCAAGAGTCTCTCTTGGCCGCACGAAAGAAAAGTTTGCTGGATTCCTGGAACCATTGGTGGAATCCTGCTTAACGGAAACCGTGTTTCGTGCGTGGGAGAGAAATCGCTCTGTGGAAGATTCCTCACCTCAAGTTAGTGCACCTCGCTGGATAAATTACACTGTATTTTCTTCGGAACAAAGTGCTAAGTGTGGAAATGATTATGCTCGCCTGTAGCGGGTTGGGAGCTTCGCGCGTGTTGCATCCTCGTTGGCATCCTGATGAGCCTGATTGTTCTACAGCTGCAGCTCTTGCGAATTTTCAAGACAATTCAGGTAGGTGGAATTTAGGTTGTATTTTTTTTTATAAACCTCATAATGCCTTAGAATGTTTTTTCGGTAAGAAAAATGCCCGTAGATGATAAACGAAAACTTTTGGTACAGAAGCATGCCTGTTTTCGTTGCCTTAAAATTGGCCATGTTTCTTGTTCATGCAAATATAAATTGAATTGTTTATCTTGTGATAAAAATCACTATACTATTATGTGTGCTGACAGAGAATCTGCTAAATCAAATGATCAAAATACTGTTGTATCTAGTGTACTATCAAATCAATCTGTCATTAATGAAACTGAATATTTGAAAACTCTTGTTTTAAAAATAGAACGCAATGGTAAAGAACTCAAAGTTCGTACGATTTTGGATAACGGCTCACAAAAGTCTTATATATCGGAGAGGGTTATTAAGGTTTTGCAACTGCGACCCAAATCAAAACAAACCATTGTCCACGGTTTGTTGGGGGGGGGGGAGACTAGCCCTCACTCCCATTTAGTTTTCGATGTTTATTTGAAAATTTTTGAAGAAAATTATGCTCACCCAATTGAGGTGCTATCTCAAAAGAAAATATGTGTGTTCTTACTAAGGTAGTCTTTGGGAACATTTTTACTGGCAATTCTTTAAAAATAAGCTCAAGTGTAACTGCTGTACAACATAAATTTGGTTACACGGTGATAGGAAAAACAAACACTATATATAATAAATTGTGCAATAACGTGTTTTCATTGCATTGTGCTAATTTCACCGTAACTGATCAGTGGAATTTAGATGCCATAGGTATTACAGACCCAACTGAAGATGCTAAGCGTAAACATGCGCATTCTGATTTTCTTAACCAATTTACAGAAAGCTTCTTATTCTTGATGGACAATATCAATTGCCACTTCTCTTTAAATCCGAAACCCAGCTACCAAATAATAACCTTTAAGAGTCAATAAAGAATGTGCCAAAAAATGATGACAAAACTCTATTAAATGACTATGAGGTAGTTTTTAGGCAATGGGAAGATCTACAAATAATAGTAGAGGTTCCTAAGACCGACGTTGATAATTTAGGCTATTAGTTACCCAATACACCAGTAATAAATCAGGCTGGCCAGACAGTGAAAATACGGCCAGTATTTGACGCTTCAGCCAGAGATAAAAACAAACCATCCCTTAATGACTGCTTGAGCAGAGGCCCTAACTTAACTGAGCTTATATCTGATATAATTGACAGGTTTAGGCTGTATCCGATTGGCCTAGTCTCAGACATCGAAAAAGCGTTCCTGCAGCTCAGTCTCATCCCCAAAAACCGAGACTATTTGATTTTTTTTCTTCCTACCGTTGAAGGAACTGAAATTTACAGACACTGTCGAGTTGTGTTTCGAATATGTCCTTCTCTATTCCAACTCTCTGCCTGTATCGACTATCTCCTGGAAAATTCCCCAGCGCGTTTTAACGGTGTGACACAAAAATTAAAACACTCTTTTTACGTTGATGATTGTGTCACTGGAGTGAACGATGTAACAGAGCAAGAAAATTTTATAGTTAAGACCACAGAGATAATGGCTCGGGGATGTTTTAATTTTTGGGGTTGGGAAAGTACCGTTCCAGGTCGTTATATTTACCGTAGTTCACTTGAACTGGAACAGTGTTACGACCCATTCAACGAGTCTATCCTTTGGAAATCCTGTTAAAAGAAACCCCCGATGATCTATCTTTATGATTGTACATTTACTAATCCTATTTCTTCTTTTTCGAGTGATGTGCTTTCAGATCCTTACGACTCCAGTAACGTCTTGCCTAGAGTATCCAGATATGGACGGGTTATCAAAGTGTCAACCAGGTGATTTTTTGTTTTTTTGTTGTTGTTGTTTTTGAGTCTAAGTGGTGTTGACTCAAAAAGGGAGAGGATGTTAAAGGACACCGCAATGAACTATCTCGATGACGTAATGACTGGTTGGAGTCTACAGAGAAGGGCCTTTTGCTGATAGGAGACTTTTATTCTTAGAACTTCTGTTTTATATTAACTGAATATTGCGCGGTTTTTTGTAATGTATATGATGCTGCTCCTATGAAGTAATATCCGTATTAAAAATTGCTGTAGAATAATTCCTGGTATGATTATGGCTTGAACCTGCTTGTTGTAACCCAGTGTGTTCAACAATACAGAAACAATCCTTTAAATTGTTTTTATCATGATTAGTTTTAAAAAAAAACCCATCAAAGATTACTTAACATATATTTTTCAATCTCTCCTTTTTTTGAAAACATAATGTAGGAATTTCCAATACATATACCTATACATACATATATATAATATATATATATATATATATATATATATATATGTATATACACATTTCAATTTTTCTCTCCTTTTTTATACTACTATTTCCCCCAACTACTGTTCTGTTATTACTTATTTTATTCTTTTTCATTTTGAAAAGTCATTAAGACTTTTTCGTAGGGATTGAAGTTAATGCTTGGATTCACAAAGTATTATTTTTAAATCATTTTAGGAAAATAAAATATTTGAAACTGTTATAGTAAAGTTTAATTTTTTGAAACATCATGGTTAAAGATCCAGAAATTATTAAAATGTTGTATATTTTTAAAATTATAAAAAAGCTCTTATATTAAAATTTAGTTTCTATATATGTTTTAAATAATATGTTTCAATGTTACAGGATAGAGAAGAAAATTAATCTGTGAAACATATAATTTGTCGCACACTAAATGTCATAGGGTATAGTATATATATTGCATTATAATTTTTTCTTGAAAAGTATTGGTTATAACTGAAATTCACTTATATTTCTCAGTTTGAGCATTTTTGTTATATAAATTTATAAAGGAGTGGTTGTTAAAAAGTGAACCTGATTTTCACTACATTATGTTTCAAAAAACAGTGTCATTCTCAGTTGGGAACTTTTCTTTCAATGGAATTAACTTTCAGCTACCAAAATATGTTTTGTCTTATGAAAAATAACTGAAATCTTAAAATTAAAAAATACAATCTTAATTCCTTTAGTCTCCTGAAGTCTTTTTCTTTTCAAACTTTGTTTTAAAATAATTGTAAAATCAAAAATAATATCATAACAATTTAGGCTACATACAATATGTCAAACTTCTTAGAAATCATATTCTCAAAAGAAAAGTAAATAACAATGATTTAAAGAAAAAGAAATTCCTAACAGCAAATGCATTTTTCATTTTCTTTGTGAAAATGAAATTGATTTAGACAAGAGTTTCCCATCTTGGATCCAAAACTATTCATGGACCCACAAGAAAAAAAAATATATTTTAGGGGTTTATTAAGTGGGGGACTAAGGAGTTTCAGATATAATTTTATTAAAAATACTTAATAATAATTATAATACATACATACATATATGTAGAATATCCCATGGAACTTTTTTGTAAGAGGTTAGATCATATCCCTTTGCAGAGGACGGCAATTTTAGTCAAAAACAGCATTACACAGCAACGCCATCTAGCATACTTATAAAACGCTGACTCGATTTATTTTCGGCAGAATCTCACTAACACTCGACAACGAAGCACCGTCTTCGCGCATCCGCGCCCGTTCGCCAACACTATGTGGTAAGTCACCAGTGCATTGCATAATGAGTTTTATTTAATCTCTAACGTCTCCTAGAGGGAATTATCTAACTTGCCTACATTTTTAAATGTCTACATGTTTTAATTTTTATTCTGTAAATATCCCCCCTGTAAATACGCTCCTATAACTCATAATAAATTTAATTTCTTTAAATTATGTTGTCTATTTTTTTCAAAGTTAACCCATACATCGTATAAACCCCTAGACACCACGCTATCTCAAGAATCTAACTTTTTGGAAGAGTTCAGTTAGATTCCCATATATATATATATATATGTGTGTGTGTGTGTATGTGTTTGTGTGTGTGTGTGTGTGTATAAATGTGTTAAAAAATTTCAGGTTAGGAGATACTACAATTTTTTATCAGATTGCCTTTATTTAATGGGAAGGGAAAGAATCTGTCCTTAAAAATTCTAGGAAATGAAATAATTATTTAGCCACAAACTAATCAAGAAAAAATCTATCAATCAAAGAAAATCTTTTCAGTTCAAGATAATTGCCATCGTTGCGGGGAGATTTCTTGTTTGTTTTGTGGAACATTGTTCTAGTAGACTTCGTGTCTCCAAGTCTTTACAAAAAGTGGTAGTTATTGGGAATAAGAAGTGGGAGGACTCAACTTCCTAAGTATTTTTTTTCACAATTGTAATTTTTTGCTGTTTGATTTTTAATTTATTTTTATATGTTTTTTGAAAACTTACTCTGAAAACTTTTTACTCTAACTGAAAACATTTTAATCTATATTCAACTGGTGCCTAAAGTTGAAGACAATTGTATAAATGAAAATGCATTACACAAGTTTAAGGAGGAGTTTTTGTATTTAAAGATAAAATTCAGGAGATCCCCAAGCAAAATTATGTAGATTAAATCTGATTTAAAATAAATCTAGCTGCTGTTTTCTTAAAGCGTAGCTTAGAAAATGAATAACGTGGCAAAATAGAGGATTCCGTAAAATTATATAACGATCATAAGACTCCAAGAAATAATTTAAATTCTGAGAAAGTAGTTTAAAATAAAATAAAAAACATCAAATAAATCCATTGTTCATTTAAAAGAAAATAAAACTGAAATGTTGCTGCGTTCTCTTTATTTTTCTGGGATCGAAATAAATATCGATCCTTATACATAGAATTATTAACTCTTCGCTTACAATAATTAATAATTTAGTTTCATACGGGGTATTTTTGGCTTCATTATTTTAAAATTAAATTTGATTCGTTATTTTTAATGTATAAAGGCTCATAGTATAACTTACGCAATATTTGAATCATTTCATTTTCGCATTTATTAATAAAAGGCAAAACAACTCCTACCTGATTTATGTTTTATTCATTCTTCCAAGAATCGCATCTGTGCAACCCATTGGAACCGAGCACGTTTCCTCGGGATTGGGGAAGTTACCACGAATGTCTCAATGAATCCGTCCTCTAAAGTATTTTTCATGAAAGTTCCGTTAGCACACCACTACCAATGGATGCAGACGCAAACATTTTCTCAGTCTCTAAACATCGGAAGAAATTTGACCCTGCTCAGTACATCCTAAGTGTCGATTAAACAGCAAACTCATTAAGAGATACAATTACCGCTAATTTAAATGGTATATAAATGCCGTTTTTCTCACGAAGACTGCATTTAATATTACATTAAAACAAGACAATAATTACTTTCTGTAACTGAAATAAACAGTAAATGCCTCTCACCTTTGGATATTAAATCTATTGAATTACAGTGTGAAAATCGTTTAACACGAAACTGAAATATTTTTTCCTGTTAAAAGAATTTCGTGTTGAAAAAGATTGCAATATATATATATACTAGCTGACCCGGCCACGCGTTGCTGTGGCTTTGTTTTAATACGTTACTTCAATATTATTCTAAGTTATTCAATGAAGTCAAATTAATCTTCGTTTATAATTTTGGAGGGTTGAAATAAAGTATAAAACAATATAATGATTTTAATTCTGCATTTCGTTCATCTCCTATTTGAGTGTAGTATAATGCATGAATTACTAACGAAGTCGTTAAGTAACAACATATGAAGATTTAATTTTATAAATGTGGTGAATAACGTTAATTCTTTGCAATTTTTAAAATTATTTTTATCATTTTAAAGTATAACAAATAATAATTTTATACAACTAATCGCTAATCGGTGCACAATATTTTTCAGTAACCCGTATTTTGCTAACTCAAATAGATTCAAAGGTTTCCACACACGTGAGTATGTAACATCTAGTTGCCCATTCGAGAAACATGGATTTTCTAAGTTGAAGTATCAATTGAATATTGTTCGGTTTCAGATTCATTTATGGTCATCGCGAAAGCCAAACGCGAATCGGAATTGAAGCCTTTTGAATGGTAGAGATTCTGACGGTATCAATGCAATACGTGGCAACAAATTCCGTAGTAGCAGAACCGAATTTTCGTTCAAACATTGCAGTCAAAACGTTTACATCAAGAAGTTCCCGGTATAATTTTTTGATGATCAAACGTGCACCGTTGCATTATCTAGGTGAATTTAAGTTACGCAGATAATAATCAGGGGACCAACCGAAAATTATGTGGTGACATTCCTAATATATCTAGAGAATTCAAAAACTCGGTTGAAAAATTTACGGTTTTGTTTTCATCAATAATAGTGTCGATTGGTTTAAAAAACGTTGGATGAATTGGCAACAACCCTGTGTCTGAAAGTTTATTTCATCACAATATCAAGATTTTCTGATTAAGTAAAAGGATTCTAGAGGCAATAATTATCAAGATAATTATACAGTATATCCGGAAAGACACTCTCAATCAGTTCCTTTTTGCCTAAAGAACATTACAGAAATCGTCTGGTCATTTTATGCATTATGTATTGGGATGAAGTTCTACTTTACCATTTCCAATATTCAGTAGTTGGTTAGGAAATATTTGCTGAGATTGATCTTCTTGCAAATGTACTCGCATGCTTATGGTCAGTCGAAGTGTTTCCACGTTTCGCCATCAAAACGATTGTTTTAAACAGGCGTTAATCTCGTGAGCAAAAGTAGAGCGTGCAATGGCCGTTTATACCTGTTGGAAATCATCAGACAGTAATACAACAGCAACACCGAATATTCTCTCGTTGCCATTTAAATCTTGCAAATCTCTATGTAATGCTTTGAGTGAATGTTTATGGGTCATGGTACACTTATCCCTGATCCTGACTGAATTCATTTGCAATACTGTAGGCAAAGCACTCTTTTTTTCAATGGCACATATTGCATCTTGTATTTTATGAATGTCCAATGGAAGCTGATGCGGAATTTGCAGTGTTTAAGCCATCTAAAACAGTGACAACAATTCCCAAAGATGCTATTTCCTATTGCAATCATATTTTCGCACGACTGCACCTGAAAGTTTAGTTGTTACAGAGAATGAAAATCCGGAGGTGGAACTCGAGCACAAAGCCATTTGACCTCATTCCAGAAATATCCAGAAAATTTACGGAAGCTTTTGAAATCCGTATCAAGATTCTCGTTCCCACCCCGAGAAGCACTCGGTGCCCAATTTCAACGCCCCTGCTCCTGTAAGTTCAGTCTCTGAAGGGGGGCATTACGGTCGGTCAGCATTATCCGGCAAAGTAACGGGAGTTTCTGAAATCTAATTTCATATTATTATTGTTTCCCATCCAGAAAAACACCAGGAAAGCATTTCTCTCTCCTCAAGAATTTTAAAGCAATCCTTTTCCACAGTTCATGCGAAAATTCGGCATTATTTGACGTAGATATGAGATTATATTGAATTGGATTGAGAATATTCGGATCGGCAGTTCCGAAATACAATCAAAATCTAAATTTTGCGTCTCTATGCCGGCTGTGGCTGCGGTAGCCAAGTGGTCAAGGCATCGGATCATGGCTAGAGTGTTATGAGTTTGAGCCCAGCACCACTGAAAACCCGCCGTGTAGGGGAGCGATTCACGTTAAATCTGTTGAGAGCTCAAATGTCTTCCCGTTGGTGTGGTGTGGTAGTTAGGAGAGGGCGTGCCAGCTCAGGTGCCCTCCGCGTCACTTGATCATGGTTCAAAATTACGCGGTCAGTAGGTAGAAAAGGTATCTAAAAAGTCCGACATTAATATTCACTCACTCACTTTACGTCGGCAAGATAGGCTGGTACTGCAGTCCGAGAATATTCCGATCCTACGGCATTATCTGTCAAAAATACAGGAATTTCTATATTTCGATTTCAGTATCGCTTAAACCATCTCAAATTACACCAGAAATTCACTTTTCCCGCGCCAAGACTAAGGGTGAGCTCCTGCCCCGGTTTGCGTAAAAGACGGTCATCCTGAATTATCCGGCAAAGTTACTGTTATTTCTCAGATTGAACATCAGATTCGGATTATCCGTTTTGAAATACACCAGGGACAAAGTTTTCATGATCCAAGGCTTTTAAGGCAAGCCCTTGCTACGGTGTGTCTAAAATACGGTCGACTGGCACTATTCGGCAAAGTTATCGAAACTCCTAAAATTCAATTTCACACTCCAAAATACACACGGAACTGACTTCTGATGCTCCAGCGCGAGCAAGTTCAGTCGCTAGAGGTGATCGAAATCCGGACGCGGGATTCGAATCAATTGTCTTTTCTCCTAATTCAGACAATATCCGGAAAGTTTAATGAAGTTTCTGAAATATAATATCAAATTATCGTTTCCCGCCCCTAGATACAACCGGAAATTACCTTTGTTCCCCTGAGCCGGCAAGTTCAGTCCCTGGAAAGGGCATTAGGGTCGTCTGGCATTATCTGGCAAAGTTACAGGAATTTCTAAAATTCGACTTCAAACTCTCGTTCACCATCCCGAATTACAACAGAAACGCACTTTTCCCGCACCAAGACATTAAGGGTAAGCACTTGCCACCGTTTGCGTAATGAATAGTCGTCCTGAATTATCCGGCAAAATTACAGTTATTTCTCAGACTGGATATCAGATTCGGATTATCCATTTTGAAGTACGCCAGGGTCAAAGTTTTCACGATTCAAGTCTTTTAATGTAAGCCCCTGTTATGTTGTGTCTAAAATACGGTCGGCTGGCTTTATCCGGCAAAGTTACGGTTATTTTTGGAAACTGACTCAAAAATCGGATTCCACACCCCGAAATACGCCAGGCATTTAATTTTCGTGCATTTTGGTTTGCAATATCTGCTTCCACAGACACATGAACAATGCCACATTTTGCTATTATTCCCTTACGGGAATCTGGCAACGCTTTTTCCGGATTCTTCAGGTTTCCGGCAATAAAAAAATTATGGCGTGATTAATTGAAATAAAAACCATCCTATTTTTTAAGTTGGACAAAATGACACACAGTATGCAAAATTATATTATGATCGGATGAGTAGTTTCGGAGTCCATTGCGGACAAACACTGTGACACGTATATTTTATATATAAAGATATATATGTATATTTAACAAAATAAAATTTATTTGAGTACATTTTATTCACATATATGTATGCATTCAATAAAAATCAATGAAACAATAACTTTAACAAGAACTTAATGAAATTTAATACAAAATTTTCAAATTTTTTGAAAAATAAAACATTTATTGAGTTTTTAAAAAATAACCTGATTTTTTTTTTGGTTTGTCTTTTTTTAGAATCAAATTGTCAACAAATTGTTCCACGTCGTCCATTTGTAATTCATCTCCCCATTGAAATGTGAGTCTAACTAACTCAGCATTCTTTTCATGATGTTCCTCATTTCGCATGACGTGAGAACATGAGTTGTATTATTCATTTCCTTTTCGCCGTTTGAATCAGTGTCAACAATGTGTTTTAAGCTTTGGAAAAACTTTAAAATGTCTTTGGTGGTTATTATTAATGCTGTATATACATTATCATCATCTGCTGGAACGAATTCTTCTCATGGTACAGTGAACCAGTCCTATATTAAAGAAAAATAATTCGAAACCACCTCTCTTTCATTTAACACCCCTCTTAAATCTTTGGCATTTTTCGTATTTTTTCCATTAACAGAAGGCGAATGTTTTTGTGTAAAGCAATTTTTGTTTTAGGTTAAGTGGCAAAAAATGCTGGAAAATACATAGTAGTTTGTCGGGCACGTTGTATTATTTCGTGTTAACCGATTTTTCTTTTTAAGCATTTTTGCGTTAAACGTATTTAACGTAACGTATATTAACAAATTATGCTTTTAAGTAGAAAAAGTCAAGGTATCTGCTACACGATAAATAATGTAATCTCTCATTCGGCGATCTATTATTGATTGATGTCGCATTACTAAGTGCTTTGATTTGGTTGATCTGATTGATGTCGAATTCTGAAGCAACAAGTAGACTTCTTGCGATGGACGCGATGCATGGGATTTTTTTTTCCAAATGAAACAGAGCCCTTTATTTAAAATAGAACAGGTTCCTAAGAGACGTACGTAAATTGCGATCAACATATAAGTGAAGTATACAGCACAAACTTGAAGAGCAACTTTTAAAAATGAATTCCTCCTCCATTTTTTCCGGAATTAACTCTGCTTATTACAGCGAGAAGAATCATGTAATGTATCACGTGTTGTTGCCACTTTCATAAAACCAACAAAATTCAAAATTTTGGTTGTTCACTTTCGATTATGTGAATAAAACTTAATCATATACATATAATTATAATATTTTGCGAAAAATTCAGTATCTACTCATGAACTATTGAAAATTAACATAGCCCGCATTATATGGGGTAGTACAGAAATAAAACAAAATGTGATTTGTACCTTTGGTGAGTGTATTCTAAATGGAAATTAACTTAGCTCATCTTATTACTAGTGTTGGTTCAATATATAACTAATTTTAGTTACCCCAGTTCATAAGTCACTTAGACATCTTATTACAATGACAATTTGTTTAAATACCCACTTGCAAGGTAAGGTAATTGCGAAAAAAGCTATTTCATTTTTTACTAAAAAAATGGTCATTTCATCTTGAATATAGGCTGATAGTAAAATTTTAGGTATCAAAAGCAGGCGTCGGCAACTTTTTAGGTGTGGCTTACCAAACCAATTTACTAACATGATTCAGCGTGTCACTCAAAAGGACATCTTATAAACAATTCGATTCCCTCTAGAATGCATTCACAGTAAGTGAATAATATATATTTATAGTTGTATTATGTATTAATTTTGCATCATTTATAAAGATATTTCTCATAACATAAAAATAAATAGCATAAATTAGAACTGTCCCTTCAACAAAGATAATAAAAAATTAAACTTATGCATACATTATATATATTTTTAACCCTATTTATAAAATAATAAATAGATAAGTACAAAATATTTCCATCATTATAGTTAAATAAAAAGATAAAGACAATTTTTAATGTGAATCTAATGCTTGCATCGTTCTACTTTCATATCACAAATCAGTTGGTGGCCGGTTTTACATAATTTTGAGTATTCAGTTATAAAACAATTTTTTTTTGCGGAGACTCGGAATATTTTTCATATGAGGAATTTTTTATTTTTTATTTAGATATGTAAAACCAAAAGCGGAAAGCAGAGTAAATGCAATTCTCTGTCTTCAAATAATTGAATCTCTCCAGAAATAGCATCCAATAATTTACAAAATAGCTGGAAGTTTATCTTTAGAATTATCTTACTGATTTTTGGTAATTCCGTAAATGTCTATAATTCTGAAGAAGTTTGTTAAATAAGGCCCATTGCGGTTTTATCAACTTCCATCCACTAAAAAATTGACAAGTTTATAAATTAGTGTAAAGCGCCGCTGAAAATTGTAGCGCGTGCCATAGGTTGCCGACCCCTGGTCCCCTGGTCTAAGCTCCCTACCCAATCCTTTCTTTATAGAAAGTTTAAGTGCCTCGAACTGTCCTTTTATCAGGAAATTGCGAAATAAATGCTATTTCTTTTTTATGTATTCTTTCGAAGTATCCATAGTTTTTTCTGGCCCATTTTCAAATTTCCATTACAGCAAAAGTGTGGTATTGATTCTTTTATTACAATTTACCCTCTGAGAACATGGAGAAAATTTTTTAAAAATAAACAATAAATTCCATGGAAATATTATTGACTAAGGAATTTTTGAGCAATGACCTTGCTGTATTGCTCTAGAATTGATTATTAAACATTTAGGGTAAAATAAAGCCGTAAAAGTGGAGATTTCCTGTGAAGGCGGACTTTTTATTTTCCTTACTGTTGTGTTTTAATGATGAATTTATATTTATAACTAAAAAAAATCTAAGCAACTTAAGTTGAACACGTGTATTTTTTAAATATTTCAAAAACTTCTTTTATATTTTAAAATGCATATATAAATCCTAGCCCTCATTTTACTTTTCTGTAAAATCCAATTAATTCATTATAATAACAAATTTCTTTTATTCCTGGTTCGAAATTTTTGAAAACTGTTTTCTCCTTACTTGTATTTAATAGCTAGGAAAAAGTACTCCACAAATTCATAAATGATATATAAACATTTACGATAACAGTTCAAATGATTCAAATGTGTTTTTTTGGAGAGCTCAAAAGAATGCGTAAGTTATTTTTCTTTTGCTAGGTATTTATTTCAATTGAATGCTTTATTTTTATACATATCTGATACTGTATACTTAGATTTCATTAGCTATCAAATGGTGTTAAAATCCTGTGTTAAAATTATACATAATTATATTTATTTTAATATATATTTATTTTAATTAAATAAAGGAAAATAATTTATTTTAAAAGCAAATATTTAATTCGATTTAACAATAAACACTCTAAATGATATACAATGTGGATGTATACAGGCAGCAACAAAAACTATGAAAATCGATTTTTGGCATAATTTTGTATGTAACATAAACATTTGCAACACATTTTCAGATTAAGATAAATAAATTTTTTATTTGATTAATTTTTAAGGCATTTTGTAGATCATTTAAAAGTAATTCCTTTTGCTTAGGATATATCTAATTCTCAAACAATGGAAAATGTTACAGACTAAAATATAGATATCTCTTTTACATAAATATAGATAAAAATAACATCAGGATAACGAATTTAAAAGACTAGGGATCCCGATAAAAAAAAATGAAGGTTCTTTTCCGCCCTATCAACACTTCCCGTTATCTATTTCCAAAAATAAAAACAAAAAAAAAACCAGCAACTTCTTCCAGATTTTAAAATTTTACACTTTTTGAAATCAGATTCAATTAGAGAAACATGACTTCTTTCTGCATAATTCGAAAACACGCGTTGAAAAATAGACCCATCCAAATTTATTTTCTTCCCTTTTTTTATCATTCTGCTTTCAATCAGAACATGAAACTCAAAAAAATGCAGTAAATTGGAGATGTAATATTTAAAAAAATCATTAAAAGTATCATCATCATTTATAATTTTAGTATATCATACAAATATCGTACACATGTAACAGAATAAAAATTGTAAGAAATTTATTTGCATAAGAATTAAATACAAAAAATGCAACATTAGTGAAACTTGTCTAGTAACAAATGACTAGTATACGAAAAGTTGAGAGAATAACTTTCCACTTTAATGACTCTTTCGACCAATATGCGTGACACATTTATTAATTATTTAACATTAGTAACTGTGATAAAAGTTGGGAAAATGAGCTATTAAATTCCAGTTCACACATAACATGCTTCACCGCACTGAATCACAAATAAGACATTAGATAGAGAACGAAACCATAACAACATCAAAAACTTTTTATAGAAAAGATTGAGGATTGAATGGATGTAAGAATAAAAAAACATAAAAGGAAAACATTATCAATAGTATTAAATAAATTATCCCTGTAAATGGGCTGCTTGGAAACAATCGAAGTCTTAATCATCCTTTCGTGGGTCATTTGATACTTCTTTTGATTTCTTTGCTATTTTTTTGTATTTTCTCAGTAGTATCGATTAAATAATAGAATTAAAAACTATAATATATATTGCCTTATTTTATGTTTGCATTTAATGTCTAGGGGGGGGGGAGTTTAATTACCATATACAGTCGTAGAGAAAACTGAATTCAAAGGCAATTTTTTAACATTGAAGAATGAGAAGCATGTGTTACAATAAATACAATTTAAATGATATAAGAGTTTTTTCACGAGATTACCACTGCAGATAAACAAGTAAATTAAATAACTTGATCTGATTGATTTTAATTTTGAAAATTTTCAAACTAAGTAAATACGAGTACTTTAATCTCGCGACGAGCTTTTATGTCATATAAATTGTGTAAGGACGTTATAAGTTGATAGTAAAATAGTTTTAAAGGAAAAGTTTATTTTATCCTTTTTAGCGCATTTAAATAAAAGCTTGTTTTTAAAAAAGTTTTGTTTTTACCTTTAATTTATTTACTACACATGTGTAACTATATATACTAAAGTGAGCTTTTTAAGATATTCCCAAATTATTTTGCTAGAGAGCAGCTGTAGTAAAATACAATGACAATTTTCAAAAATTTCATGGTGATACTTTTAAGTTGCATGTGTTTGAAAAAACTAAACAATATATTTGAAAAATCTCACTTCAGTACAAATATAATAGTCTAATGAATATACAAAGTTTGAAGTCTTTATGTATAACAGTTTCTGAGAAAAATGTACATAAAAAAACTTAATGTATATAACATTAGCGGTTAAGGGGGTACTAACTTCTCTTAAAAAAGGTATAAAATCTTCTATATTTTGATAGAATTGAATTTTTGGTTTATGCTAGAATTATATTTTTAGTATAAATAAAATTATATATAAAATAAAATTATCCTTCGAAACTGTGAACCGAAACCCATTTTTGGAGGAGCGAAAACCGGAACTGAACCAATATATATATATTTTAATTTAACGGAATGAAAACCAGAACGAAAAAATTTACTGTTCGAAGCCCTGATTAAAATTTCATTAAAGAAGCAAGAAAAAACCTTTTTCTTGGCTATAAATGTGAAGACATCGTATATTTAATGTATTTATTCTACAATCTCAAATTTTTAAAAGCATCTTTTCTTACTTATATCTAGTGAAATATTTTTTCTTCTACGTTTGAATAACAATAATATACTTAAAATAGTATTTAAATTTGATATACTAAGTTTTGCAAGGCACAGACTTCACCATAAAAGGATTATACACAAAACTAAAAGAACATAACAGACAAGTCAACCCAACATATCAAGCAAATCTTCACACTGGCGTTAAGAAATGTTGATGTACTTTAATAGAAAAAATGATCAGGTGAGACAATTTATTTGCAGCTAAACAATAGCTTCCGAGCAAAATAAAAATAGGAAAATAATTTCTCATCTTTTTAAAATCCATTTATTTTGTATATTGTAGGGGTCGATGAATTTTGGGGTACGTCTCAACAAAATGAATCTATGTCCTTCAAAAGATTTTCTTTAACATGGAAAAAAGTAAATATTTCAATTCTTTTGTACGACTTTTTTTTCTCACAAACTACATTTTTTATATCAAAGCGAATGAAAAGAATATCTTGGTTTCATTGGTCGTGGAAAGAATGTAAAGAATCTCGTGAAAAAGCAGCATCCAAATTGAAAAGAAAATAGTCAAGCACCGAAAAAGTCAAAGACTTATTTCTGCCAAGATTTCTTTCTGAAGAAAATACTCATCGTTTTCATTTTTCTGGATAGAATAGAACAAATATTGGAAAACAAAAATAAAATAATCAAGTAATTTTCATCCGCTTTTGAAATATCAAACCTGTAGTTTTGCATTATATTACATTTGAATATGTTTAATACATTTTTTTTATTTAAAACTAATATTTTTTTTAAGAAAAAGAGATAAGTTAAAACTATATCAAAAGGAATAATTGTAATCTTAATTTTTATATTTTAAGCTTTCATTTTTATTAATGTTATTTCGAACTGTATTCGATTTCGTAAACGCATATGGTTTTTTTTCATCGTATAGAAAAATTGAGAAAACCATATTCATCTTAAATAAGACTTAAAAGATGTAAATAAAATGCTGAATTCAAATTAATAAAAAAAAAAAATCGGGAAAAATATAATTCAAAAATTCATATAAAAATATTCTCAAAGTCAACTAAAAAATTACACCATTATTAATTTCTTTATTTTTTACTCCTGTTGTGGTCGCACAACAGTAGCTAAATTCAGAAGACTCTAACGCGGAACAACTTCATAGTGGACTATAGTGGCTCACACATGGCGGGGGGGGGGGCGTCCTAGGGGTCCGGACCCCTCCCCCAAAGACGAGATTTTTTCGATTGATGATAATCCAAATATATATATATATATATATATATATATATATAACGTAAAATTTAATTACTTGTAATTAACAATTTATTTTATTAATCAATGCTAATTACTAATTAAAAAAATTTACAGTTTTTGCTAACGAAATCGGAAGAATTAATTGGAGCTGTCTTGAGGTATGATGCGAGTTGGGGGGACTTTCGACCATGGACTCCCTCCTTGAAAAATTTTTGTGTGCGTTACTGGAGGACTATATAAGCTATATTTTATCTATCACACATTATAATGCTAACATCATGTCACGAAAGTATTTCTTCCTGTTCTAAACCAATCTCATTCCTTCTGTCCTCTTAGGTCAGTGACCTTGCACTTTCTGTTGGTGGAGGATTGTCCATTGAAACCCTCCACTTTGGAAAGGGAACAGCGTTAGAAAAAGGCGAGCATCTTCACTTGTTAAGAACTATCATTACGAAAAGGATTTTATTGTAACTTCTTCCTAGATGAAGAGTTTCTATAGCCCGGAAAAGTACTTGCTGGCAAAGAGAAACTATTCTAGTCTCTAGTCAACAGTCCTGAAAAGATAAAGGCGATCTTAGCGGAGAATCGGGCGTCATGTGTTTTATTTAGGGGGGAATCTAGCGACAATATTTTTATGGTGGCAAATTTGATGATATTTATTTTCCTAAAACAACATTTAGAAGGTTCTAAGCAAATTGAGAAGCTACCTCGAGAAGCTTCTAAAAAACATTCAAGTATCTATATTAAGAGTCGGCAACCTATGGCATGCATGCCGCATGTGGCAAGCAGAGCGATTCTGAGTGACACTCTACAGTTACGAGATAGTGTTAGATCGCTCTCTTCCCCTCTCTACGCCACACGCATTTTCATTTAAAGGTTATTTCTCACTTCCACTTTGGATCATAAAATGATGCTGCTGAATCTGCTTGAGTGTAATTTGTATAATTTTTGTAAGAAACAAGTGTTATATATTGAATTCATGTCCAGTATGATCAATGTATATAAAAACTTCCGAGATAGCGAATGGCAGCGCCGACTATATGCTATGAATGAGTGGGGCACCACATCACCCCCCTAGGGAGGAAAATAGGTTAGGCTTGAAAAAATATACAATTTATTGTGATCAGCGAGGCCTGAAGAGTAGGCGGAAGCGGGGATCCGGTAGCCAGAAGAGTAGCGTAGGCGAGGAATCCGTGGGCCTGAAGTGAAGCGTAGGAGGGAATCTGGTTTCCTGAAGAGCAGGCGGAAGCGGGGATCTGGGCGCCTGAAGTGAAGCATCACCGAGTAGTGATGTCAGCACATCAGGCAAGCAGAGAGATACAGACAAACCGGCATCTATGGCAAGGGAAGGCAGATAGTGACATCTGATAGCAAATTCAGCTTCAAGAACAGTGGCATCAAAGGTAGGCAGGCAGCGACGTCCAAT
Organism: Trichonephila clavata; assembly: GCA_019973975.1. Taxonomy (NCBI): domain Eukaryota; kingdom Metazoa; phylum Arthropoda; class Arachnida; order Araneae; family Nephilidae; genus Trichonephila; species Trichonephila clavata. The sequence goes on from BMAO01016761.1 coordinate 53,079, forward strand.
AGCAGTCCAGAAACAGCAAAGGCAGGCAGTGGCGAATGAAAGAAGTTGCCCACACGCATCTTTCTTTATTTCATCGTCTCTCACAACTTTCCTTTCACTTTAAATTTAATCACGTTAGTTCTACCCAAGATTTCTCAATTGTCCCCTTCGTGCCATAGTGTCCTTCTCCAATTTGTATCAATCTTTTAACTCTAGTTGTACTACATTGAAAATTCCCGGGTATAACGGGAACAAATGCATTTTCTTTTCCCCGTTCTACGCTTCCCTATTTTTCCCTCTACTATGCGTAAAAAGTAATTCTCGTAACTTCTGACTTTGAGTTTTGAAATTTCGTCATAAAATTCAATAGATATATTTTTTAACTTTCAATGGACAAATTCTAAATATTATTTTCCATATTTTTTAGTCGAATGTTATATAAAGCTGTTGTTTTTTACTACACAAAAGCACTTTTAATAAGAACGTTGTGAAGTAATCCAATTAATCCATTAAATTCTTTTAAAATTTTATAAGCTTTGCTTTGAGCTGGGAATTTTACTTCGTCTTTTGAATGCATTTCGGTTTTATGTTGTTATATTACAATTATTCGTCTCGTTTAGTATGTCACACAGGAAGATGGATCAAAATCCATTCGCCGTGGAATGTATTTGTGACAAGCGGCGAAAGAAAAGAAAATTTCAAAATAATTGAGCTATTCTTCAATCCTCCCTTTCATTGTCTTTATTTTTTTACAGTCGAAGAATACATTTTTGGATGAACTGCGAACCACGATTATAATACTAGCTTCACTCTGTGTAATAGATACTAATCTTCCTTTTTCTCCAGTGTCTATGATTTTAAAACTGGTTTTTTAATTCTTTACAAATAGATCTAAACTTTTAATGATGAATATACATACATATGACACATAATTGGCATACGAATGGCTAAAGAAATATAACTACTCTAAATGCCTCTTGCATGAGTCTAAATTAATATTGTATAGGTATATTTCTTTCGTTCTCTTAATACCTTATAAGGAAATATTTTTAGACTAGAAGAAATTATTTATTTTTATGAACGGCGACGTTCAGATGCAATGCTGTCTTCTCTCGCTTCAAAAAAATAATCTTTTTCCTTGAAGATCCCTGACTTTGAATGATGATTTCGCTTTTGACATATGAATGACTATAATTAAAATCTCTAAATGTATTTTGCATGAGTCAAAATTATTATAAACTTATATTCCCCCCCCCCCAATCAGTATCAAAAAACTCAACACAGCGTTTAATAGTCTTATACATTTCGACCTCCTCTACAAGCGCAGACGTTTCAGAGTCATCCTTTAAGGGCAAGTAATTGGATCATAAAATCCATTTTGAGCATCTATCGTACGAGGCCACATGTTGCAAGAATATTTCTTATATTCTGAATTAGGAAAACTCTTTCATAGATGATATTGATGGGATCATCGTTGAATTGGTGCACCTATCTGATATTTTTCTTGGCGGTTGAACTGTTCTCGATGTCGCGCATTACATCTTTGATAAATATCAGTACTAGGAATGATATCTGAGCCGTGAGAAATCATAGCTGCAAGATGCTCTTATAAACATGTGGCTATACGTTTTCCAACCGAATAATACAATAACATTTATACTATTTTCTCATTTATACTATTTTCATATTATACTGAGAGAAAACTTGATAGATTAAGAGAAATTTCAGTATACGACTGGGGTCGCCTTTCTATACATTTAATCACAATAAAACATTTTCTTCGTGAGGAATCTCTTTTTGTAAAGAAGTGCGGCTGAGAACTGAATAAAAAGTGATTTAATAGAAACAAAACAAATTCCGCAAAACAATATTATTAACGACGAAATTTTTCTCAACAATACACATCCCCAGAAAAAAAAGAATTTCTTTCACCTCGTTGAGTTGTCTGTGATGTTCAACTTCTTTCAAACAACGCTCGATATGACACTCATCACTGTTCTGGAGCTGAAACAGCACTTCAGTCTGGTGATATCAATTTGGAAGGTACATAAATTCGAAATTGAAGTTCTTGAATTCAAAGGGACGAAGCAGACGCAACGAAAATCTACAGAATAAAATATAATTACAAAACACGAGAAATAGCTGTTTTATTGTATATAGTGTGAGTTTACAATAGTTATGGGTTTAGCAATATTGTATCTAGTTCTCTGTTCGCAATATCCGAAAATGCTGAGAATTTACTATTCATATTTTATATTTAATCTTTTTGCGATGACGTACTAATTAAAGGAAAACATTTTAGAGGCGAGGACGTCACATAGGCATCCACCCTAAATGTCATCAGCAGCCGGGGTGATCGCGCTTCCTACTTGTTCTACAGGATGAGTCGTCCTCATGGAAAAGTGCAACGGCTTACCACCCGATAAAGGGATTTGAGACTGGTGCCTTTATGAGACACACCCCATCTCGAAAGGGTTAAAGAAAAAATATGCAGATAAAATTTCCATTATGAGTAATGTGATGTGTGAGTGTCTATTAACTTCCAATTAACTCGAGGGGAACTCGCTATTTTGAAACATCGTGAAGTGACTAGGACGAAACCTAAAGTGCTCCTAATCTGAAATTCAATACAACGCCAGGGGTAGGACTTCGTCTCGACAGATCTAACACGCTTAAGGGGTCTCAGAGGTGTTAAAATGTTTCGAGAGCATAAAATATGAACAATTTTCGACTAGAAATAATTCTTGGAGGTTAAAATGAAATAATTTGATTTTTTTACACATTTTTTATAAAGGAATAAAGTTTCAAAAAGTATAAAATATCTAAAATATAATCATAATTTTAAAAATAATAAGCACATAAATATAAGAAATTTTTTTGTAAGAAATAAATAGTAAGTTTTACGACGCGCTTGATATTTTCTGAAATAATAATTCTAATTACTGGCAATAAGTTGATTTATGAAGTCAAATATATCCTTATTACATGGTAGCGATTTTATATGAATAGAATAAAAAATAATATTTTTAAAAAATAAAATGTACATTTTTAAAATTTTTTTTAAAAAATTTAATTTTTTTAAAAAATTACAAATATGTAATACTATAAATAGCTAGGATTTAAAGATTATGATGCAGTTTATAATTCTGTAAAGTTTTATGCATCAAAGTAAGATAGTTTTTGAAAACCAATGCGCGTACGTGAAAAAAACACAAAGTGAGAAAAAAGGCTTTAAAGTTTTAAATTGAATTTCAGAAAATAAATTTTAAAACTTACATGCTAAAATGCTCCAGGATCATAGGATATGCCTTCCTGTTGCTCAAACAGCTCAATTTCTTTACTCTTTTTAATTTTTTTGGCTCTGCGAGCTTCAAACGATGATGCTAAGCTCCTCTTTCTTGACGTAAAGATTTGACGATTGTTACGTTCAGCCAGAGACACACAAACATTTTTTTTTAATTTTTAAGCCAAATTTCTCTAAAATAGTAATAAGTATTTGATTTCCATCATTAAATATGCTGGTTGTTAGATTTGCAGCAATCTCTGCAATCTGAAGGCTAGAATCAATCGTCTTAGGACAAAACTTACAGATTAATGAATTTAAACTTTCATTAGGATTCTGTGTCTTACCTCCTAAACATTTCTTCAGGAGTGCCAGATGAGATAAGTTTGCAAATATACAGGCTTAATTACATTTCGAACAGCTTTCGCAACTGAGGGTTTGTGTTTACAATTTTGTACATTATTATTAATTGCAGCATTATACTTACACCATGTATTTGGATTTGTAGGACAAAACCAGTGCATCGGTTTATCATCGGTGCTGCAAGAATGACCCCAAACAGCCCAAATGGCTTTCCGCATTTCCTTTACACTAGTAGAATTGCATCGAATAGCATTATCATAGTAATGCGCAAGCTTATCAATTAAACTATCAGTTAACCTACCTTTACCGCCTATAGTTTTACTATCAGATAATTTCTTTTTACCATATACTAATTTAAGCTTCCTAAGTCTTGTACCCATTCTCTTTTGCACATGGCCTACACATTCTATTTTCTGAATAAGATGGTCATCGTCATATGGTTTGTTTTCAGAAAGGGCATTGAATGTTTTTGTGTCGCCATCTCCTATGTAGTTCGAATATTTCAGGTTGTGACACTTTTCTGATCAATTAAAAATCCTCAACATCCCGTCAACCTCCATCTTACCAGCAGAGCCAGAATAAATTTTTCTACATGAAATCTTATGCGCTCTTTGCCATTTATTGTACTTGATACCAAACTTTACCCTTTTATAACTGTCGCAACCTTTGAAAAATGAGGACAACACTTCCCTATCCAAAACCTTACGTGTTTCGGCCCCTATTAGAGTACATACTCCAATCAACGACGAATGTCCTCTCGTCTTCCAGATCCCCCATCACCACTTACCGTTAAAATGTTATCAGGTGACGAAGAATTTTCTTCGACAGCTGCCCTGTTCATGCATTCTTCGGCGACTTCCTTCATAACAAGTGAAAGTTTATTATTAATAACATCATATGATTTTTGTTCAACAGGATTAGGAAGACTCATTACAGCACAAAAGGTTTTTAATGACGAGACCTTGACCTATGCATCTCATTGCTAAAATAGATCTTCTGTTAATTTCTGGAGCATTATTTTTTTATTTCCAGTGTTTTTACAGCTTGAAAAAGTACAAATACTCCCACAGTTTTTACAATGTATTTCAAATTTCGAACATAAAACACGAGTGGATTTTTCATTAATTGTTAATGGTTTATGATATTTTAAACAGCATGATACTGACAAAATAGAGCTAAAGGTTGAAATAAAATCAAAAATACGATATCCTTTGAAGTTTTCACTTACCTTAACAAGATTTGACTTTAATGAAGTCTGAATTCCTGAAAGTTTTTTACTTGAAGCATTTTTCATTTCTGCACACTTCCTCCTATCGTTCATGACTTCAACATGTGAGTAACTTACCTTTAAATATTTATTTCCTCTAAATCTTCTTTTCTTGGGGCGATTGCCCAATAATCTTTTCAGAGTATCCATTAATCAATTTCTATTTGTATAAAACAACGAATATCTTCGATTTAGAAAAGCGCTTTAAAAAAACGTGTGCTAAAGTAAACACAACAGAATCAAAACACAGCAGAATGAATGTGTTGAGTTGCAGGCTTCCTTCTGATCAACTCAAGCGCTTAAAATATTTCATGAGGCTTATTAAAAATAGAAAAATGAAGCGTAAGCACAAATCAAAAATAAGTGGGCGTGGCATGTGTCCATTTAAAAGTTGTTATGACTAAATTGCTGTTTGCAATTTTTTGAATAACTTTCGAAGTTTTTAGAGTATTGTCACGTGGTTAGTATAAAAATGTTAAGAAAAAAATGAAGAACAACATATATTTTTTTCGAAAATTCGAAAAAAAAGGGTTAACACCCCTGAGACGCCTTAACCCACGGTTACTCTCGCCTATTTTTGCTACCGTCGTTACTCGTGGGATGTAGAGAACACCCCAAACTTTTAATGCGTGTATTTAAGTGTGAAAAAAAATTAAGTCAATTATGATAAATATTTATAAAGTACAAGATGTTTTTTGTATTATGCAAATGAAATTATTGAATTTATTGCATAGAAATAAGACTAACATTACTTTAAACTAAACCTACAAAATTTTCATTTTAAAACACATAATTTTATATTTTTTTCATAAACCACAAGTAAAACGTATATACCAGTAATAAACTTACTTTGCAATTAATGTTAAGGATAATAGAAAGTAGGAAAAAAAATATTTTAATCATTTTCCAAACATTCAGAGCAGACTGTATTCATATGGATTAAACATATGTTTTTCTTACATTGAAGGCAAAATGAATTGGTTTTTACATCTTTTACCCGTGGTCAAACAGTGCAGAATTGGTGAATTAATGCTCTTTTTACTATCTTTTGTGCCAGTAAAGCTTCTTTAGAGTTTTTTTTGTCCATTATTTGTTTCCGTCAATTTATTTGTTGTTTTTTGCTCAAGTTTCTTCCAATTCTTGCGCCTTATCTATGGAATGAACATGTTGTCCAATATGGTACTCTTCTTCTGAAATTACACAGTCTTCGAAATCACTTAGTTCATCCTCAGAATCTGCCGATACAGTATCTAATAGATGACAGAGTCGCTGTTGCTCCCTCTCCCATGGAATTTTTGCCATAATTTCTGAAATACTGTTTTAAAAAATTTTAACAAACACTTATATTTTACAATTATTTTAAATTTTTCTATTATTTTAATACTAGAATTATTGAAATTTTAAAGAAAATATGCATGCATATTAATATCTTTGAAAAAAATATAAACGAAAGAGAAAAACTTACCTTATTTTTTAGATGCTACGCGTACGAAAATATATCTCAATCACTCACGGGGAGCTCCCAGCACTCCAGAAAAACTTTTGAAGGTCGTTACGTTCCAATCGTCCGAGCCAGAGTGATTGCATCATTCCTGAAGGTTCAATGACCTAAAATGTGCAGCTACAGGAAAAATCGTGGTTCTGCGCCTTCTTTTTGGAATTCTAGGAAGCTTTTTTTGTTGCTGAGTGTAGACAACACCCCGCGCGAGTGATCACAGGTTAAGCTTCTCTGCACAGCGGGGCTTCAGGGGCATTGGAGTTTAAATACATGGCACGCCGTCCACAAACTGGTGACCATTACCACTAGGCTACCGCTATTAGACAGGAATATAGGGAGCTATTAGACAGGAATTTCGTAATTATTGATAATTTTTAAGAGACAAACACGACAACTGAATTATATACATCATTCTTCTAACAGCAATATGGTGTGGTGTGGGTTGTCCCAATAGCCGAGTGTCCATGGTCGTGATCTCGTAATCTGCGTTTGCTGAGTTATGGCTGTGAAACCCTAATGCTGCTACGATCCACAAGGGGGAGGGGATGATGCACATGACATCTGTGGAGGATCAAAATCCTCCTATTAGCTTGATGTTTAAGTCAAAAGATATTTAAGTTTTGAGGTCTTCCTCGTGATTTGATCGCGGTTCACAGTTTTGTGATCCTTTGCAAATTGTCTCATTTTGTGAAGGTATCGGCCTATTTGGCACCCCTCTCCCACCATCTTGCTTACCTAAAGGTGTGGGGGAAAGCAAATCATCACCAGCAACTTCCATAATAACAATTAGTTTTATTTCTCTTCAAACACACTTAAACAATCACAAGTAAAACTACAAAATGAAACCCTAGGAGTGATATATAAAGTGAACTATCTAATTTCAAAGACAAACTCTAAGTAAACCCGACTACGTGAACTAGACAAGGAGAACAAGCGCTAATGAACCGATAACTAAATCTAATTTCATCTATCTTAGATCCTCAATCTAATAATTTAATCTCTTTAGCGATTACTTCCTTAACTCGCACTATGTTTGTGAGGGAAATATTCTAATATTCACACTTAAATAACACCGCAACAGCTCCCTGGCTCCTTCTATCTTACATCTACAAAACCTATAGACTTTATATAGTCAAACTAATTTAAATATCATGGTTTCTTATTGAGAGGCTGTAAATTAATGTGAATGCTACTCCGAAAGTTTCCCCAAGAGGATTAATGGAAAAAATGACGCGTTTAGATCCGTCACAGTTTTAGTTTAGAATTTAGATGCATGACTAAGAACTTCATCAATCTAACTGCTATCACGAGAAGCCACAGTAGCTAAGAGGACATGTCGTACCCGGATATCGAGAGTTGAAACCTGATGCCATTAAAGACCCATTGCTTATTAGAATTGGTGTATGGTTCATCACGTTAACCCCTTTACTGTCTTTGACGTATATATTCGTCTCACTCAACTGGTGCGTTGAATGCCCCGGAAGTATATATACGTGTATCTGAAATACTATTATTTTCTTTGCGTGTCTATTTGTAAAACTACTTCGAAGGATTTGAAATACAATAAAATCATCTTGACAATGTGTGCGAATGACTTACTTCGAAGAAAAACTTAGATATTTTTGCCTTTCCTTCAACTCCTCTCCCAATACAATGCACATGTGCGTCTGCGTGGAAAACGATGGCACTGGGAGAAAAACTGATTGCGTAATTTTTAATTGGCATTTAAGGGGTTAACATGACGGGAATATATCTAGATATTTTAATGCGAGCTCAGTTGTCATCCTCGTCATTTGAAGGCAATCAATTCACTCTATCCAAAGTGTTGCTGAAAAATGCGAAGGTAAAGTCTCGTCATCAGGTCACATAATACTACCTGTTATTTTTTAATGGCATTGGATTGGAATAGCAGTTTAAGAAGTAGCTTTTCACACAAGATTTTGTTCAGGATCAGGAATTTAATAGGAATTCTTCATAACATCCTACTGAGTGTATTATGAAGCTTTTGATTAATATCATAGTAGAATCATGAAGTTGATATTAGTATTATTTATTTGCTCATCGTAATTATTCGTTCCATCATTAAAATAATTAGTTAAACTATTTCGGTATATCGTCGATCAATTTCTCTCTCTTACAAAAATTCACTTGCATATGTAAGTACATAAAAAAGTAAATTTTCTTCTAGCAACTATCATTAACTTACCAGACTACAAATTAGCTTTATTTTAGGGTTCGAAAATTGTTTACAAAAGATTTAGGACGTTGAAAAATTCCGAGATATTAATTAATATTTTCCTCTTCAGTTTTGTTTAAAAGGCTATGTCCTAGCTCTAACGGATCATAAGAAGTCTTCAGTCTTTTATGCGAAAAATCTTCAAAAGCGTATTCAGGTTTAACATTATTTTTTTCTTAAAACGTTTATTCTTTTTGATCTTTTAAAACATATATTAATTTTTTTTCAGTCCTCAATATTTTTGAATTACTTTTCTTCACGACTATTACTTATAATATTCGTGAAAGCTTCCGAATTTATCATTTTTTTCTTATGCAAAACAATTTTTTTTAAAATGAAGCTTCAATAACAAATTAGCTTTATTATTTGCTTGAGACACATGTTATAATGAGTGTCTGGTGTATTAAAAACGCTATTTTTAGGAGCTAATATTACATCAAAAAAGGATTTAAGTTTTTCACAACGTATTTTTGGGTTTAAAATATATTTCAATGTATTTCGTAATATATATGTATATATATATATATATATGTATATGTATAATGTAGATATATATATATATATATGTATATGTATAATGTATATATATATATATATGTATATGTATAATGTATATATATATATATATATGTATATGTATAATATATATATATATATAATATATAATCAAAATTTCTCTACAAGATATATATATATATATTATATATACAGCTGGTTGTCAAAAATGCAACACCATGAAGGAATCATCAAAAGTAAATAAACTTTCCAGCAAATATCAGTTATAGAATGTTACGTATAACAAAATTGCGCAGCGCACTCTGAACTGATGCTGAAAGCGTATAAATAGAGGCTGTAGTGAGACGTTGAAAGTAGTTCATGATTATTTGTTAGAGTCGAACGTTTAGTGGGAACAAAGTATGTCTCCACGACGAAAAAAAGAGCACATCCAACAACTTAAGGAGTTTGAACGGGAGAGTATTATCGGCTTTCGAGAAGGAGGATTTTCCTATCGTACAATAGGAGCTCGTGGGCAGCGGAAAAGTGATGTGAGTTTGGAATCAGTGGACGGACGAGCACCGAACAACTCGTAAAATTGGCAGTGGACGACGAAAGGTGACGTCAGTGAGCAACGATCGACACATGCTGCGCATAGCAGTGAATGACCATACAGCTTCCTCCAGGCAGTTGGCAGCACGTTGGTCTATTGTTACAAGTGTACTAACGTCGGCTTCGTCAATTCGTCGGTGTCTGCTGCACCGTGGATTACGTGCAAGGGTGCCGTTATACAGGATCCTCACCATGGCAAACCATCAACGCAATGGGCTCATGAACACAGCTGATTGGCAAGCTGATTGGCACCAAGTTGTCATTTTAGATGAATCGCGCTTTAATTTATGGAACCATGATGACCGCATTCATGCCACTATGTCGGTGAACGCTGCCTTCTAGAGTGCGTTATTGAATTATATAGTGGCTTAACACCCAGAGTTATGGTTTGGAATGCGATTTCGTATCATGGACGATCCAATTTTCTAAGAATTGAAGGTAATCTCAATAGCAACATTTACATCCGTGAAGTGCTACAGCCCGGAGTCGTTCCCTTCCTTCAAGGCATACCTGGAGCTATCTTTCAGCAGGATAATGCACACCCACATGTTGGAAAGACTGTTTAAGATATCTGTTCAGCCCAGCATAAGCAACTTCTTCCTTGGCCCGCTTATTCACCGGATATGTCGCCTATAGAGCATGTATGGGATTTCGTGGGTCGGCGTCTCGCCCGTGATCCTCACCCTGCAGCTTCAATTGCTGTGCATATAAGCAATGTGGAATACTCTTCCGCAAGCAGACATTCAGAATCTGTTTGATTTCATGCCTCGTCGTATAGCAGCACTTGGTGCAGCGCATTGTGGCTACACCCAATACTGATTTTGGAACCTAATATTGTTTTTTTTTCTCTGAAAATTTCGTCATTTATTTGTACTAATACACGTCGTTTGTACCTTCAGTTTCATTTAATTCTGATTATTGCTTCATGGTGTATTTTTTACAAACAGCGGTCGATGTAGGGAGAGTGTGAATCAATAGTAGGAATTGAAAAAATTAAACACAGAATAGGAAATGATACTGCAGATAATTTCAAAAGGCCCACATTTCTGCAGTTTGTGTACAAAAATGCAAACACGTATTTCAGATACTAAATGTAATGCATACTTGGCTCATAGATTTATTTTATAAATGAGTAAATTGTATTAAAATTACATTTTAACGATTTTTTAGTAACATTAAGTGCATTATTTTACATTATCTATAACCTGTTGATTTACTTTAAATACTATTTTAAGATATATTCTTCTAAGTGTGAGTGCGCGTATTCGTATGGAATGGTGTTTCCCGAAAACACATTACAGTTTTAAGGGGTTCCGTGAGTCAAAAAAGTTTCAAGACCGCTTCTCTAAGCCAAAGTGAGACTCAACTAATTTAACTTAACCACCCACTACTGAACGCCCACCATTAGATTCTCTACACTTTGGGATTTCAGTAACACCAGAACTCCAAATCACGACTTGATACTAGACACAAACTGTTACTGCAGTCCACAAAAATTTGATTGTCGTTTAGTATATAATTAATTTAATTTGATTCCAGTTTAGATAACTCTGTTGGAAAAATATTTCATTGAATAATAACATTTCAATAACACTTTTAAATAAGGAAATGAATTTTTAAGATTTAGATTTCATTTAGCATGTAATGTAGCTCAGTAATATATATGCTTCCTTCTTATAGCGACTTTTCTCTTCAGCAAAGTTTAAAAATACCTTTTTAGGAATGCCCTTTAACATAAACATAAAAATCTTTTTCACACATCCCAAATGGGACTGCGGAGAAGTAATAAAAGCTTTTTATCTCTTGTTTCAATTTACTCTTCTACATTCAGATTTTTTTTGTTTAATTTCTTCCTCCTTTTTATGTACGATGTTTTCTTTAGAAATCAAATTATCTGCCAATGCAAATTCCTTTGAGTTGAAGAAAAGCGAAGCTTTAGTGTGTTCGTATGAAGCTCTCGAGTATATATATTTCCTCGCTTTCACGTCAGCATTCTTTTTATCGCTAACTTTTTTTGTTGTTGAATTTACAGAATTTCCTATGCAGATTTCTGCCAGGTACAATGCTCAGAACTTTAAGATTTTTGAAGACAATATTATCCACATCAATTGTCGAATTTTCAGGAATAAAATAAAGTACGAGGAATCGTAAAACACATGACAAATGTTCAAGTACTAAATGCTAAATGACGCAAATTAAATGCAAATGTTCGAATATCTTTCCGGTGTTTTGAAATGTAAAGTTTTTCAGAATTTCTTTGACAAATGAATAATAATTCGTAAAATTCGAAGTGATGTCTGCAACTGGGTTATTTATTTTCAATTTTGAGATCATTGCAGAAAACTTATGATTCAAATCAGTTATGCAAAGCGTGGTAATGTCTTTATATTCTCCAATCGGAAAAATAATATTTATTTATATATAATCAGTAAGAATAAATGTTAGCAGACACATTTTAATGCAACATTTATAATTAATTTGTCACTAAGAAACACTTGTTGAAACATATGTGAAATTTTGATAAAAATATTATGCTAAATTTTGAGACATCAGCGTGAGTTTAAATACATATGAAAAAAGCACACACACAATGTAAAAATAAATAAAAAAAAACAATGCGTATTTAAAAATATATTGTTGGCATAAAGCAAATTAAATAATTTAAGATATATATAATCCATAATAACAATATATACAAATAGTTATAAACCTAAGTATAACCAGTCAAGACAGTAAGAAATATTAGTCCCATTAGTACATATGCTTTCACATATACAACAACTAGCCGTTACCCACCCGGTTTGCTGGGTATTCCATGATGTTTTATAAATTTATACTGTTTATGTATATATATAAATTATTGATATATAAGTCCTAGCATTGATAATTAGATTGTATTGACAAATATACATATATCTGAAACTGTCGCCTCTTGATAAAAAAAAAGGACAGAACCCATCTAATTTGTATTTTCTAAAAATCCCTAAAATTGAAGTATAGAATGATGTTTGCTCTTTCGTAACCCTATAACAAAGTAGATTCCCGCAAAACCAATTTTCGGTGGATCTCAACTCCGTAAATTGAACATGCAAGACAAATTTCAAGTCTAAATTTAACAGAAAAAAAACGAAAGTTTAACTATCAATATCCCCGTAATTCCGTTGAGAGCCGTTTTCCAAAACAACCACTCTTAGCGGATTTCTGTTCAACAAAAGAAAAATGCGAAACAAATGTCATTATTATAGTCCTTGTAGTTCGAAAAAAGGAATTTTTTTGCCAATACGTCCCAGTAACCCCCTGTCTCCCCCAGGAGAGGATTTCCGTAAAATACTTTCTTAGTGGATCCCTATTCAACAAAAGAAACATGCTTAACAAATTTCAAGTATATGGGTCTAACAATTAAAAACAGGAATTTTTTCCTATAACTCCTCTTGACCCTTCGCAACCCTCCTTAGGGGTTCAATTTTTGTTTTACTGCTTGTTAGGGGAACTCTACTCCATAGTTTAAAAATGGAAATATTTATCGATTACGCCCCTTAATCTCCCGAAATTAAACTTATTAGTTGATATTCGCGAAACCCATTTTGTAGCGGTTCTCTATTTTACGAAAGGAATCTGCTTATCAAATTTCAAGACTGTACGTCTAATAATTTAAAAATGGGGATAATTATCTGTAACGCAACTTGGGGGTTTGTTTTCACAAAAATCATTTTGTAGGGGAACTACTCTCTATGAAAGGAATCTTTTTACCAAATTTGAAGACTGTGCAATCAATAAATTAAAAATGCATAAAAGTTATCAATAACGCCCCTTGAGATTCCGCAACACCACCTAGGGCTCGATATTTACAAAACACATTATATAGGGGATCTTTAATCCATGAAAGAATTCTGATTATCATATTTCAAGACTGTACATCCAGTAGTTCAAAAATGGAAATAATAATCAATAACGCCCCTTAAGCGCTGCAACACCACTTGGGACTCGATTTTCATGAAAACCATTCTGTCCATCTCTATCCTATGAGAGAAATCTGCTTACCAAATTTTAAGACTGTGCGTCTGATAGTTTAAAAATAGAAATAATTTTTTATATCTGCCCTTAACACCCCTTGAGGGTCAATTTTCCCCAAACCCATTTTGTAGCTGATATTTACTCCATGAAAGATACATTCCTAACAATTTTCAAGCAGGTAGGTCAAGTAGTTTAAAAACGAAATTTTTTATCTATTACGCCCCTTAATCCCCCGCAACGCTACTTAGGGGTCTGTTTTCACAAAACCCATCTTATAACTGACCTCTACTCTATGAAAGAAATCTATTTATCAAATATAAAGTATGTGCGTCTAATAGTTTAATAAATTATAGTTTGAAAAAAACTAAAAAACACGCTTTTATACTGAATCGAACTAAAAAGTAAAAAAAAAAAAAATTCTTAATAAAGAATAAAATGGTTATAACGAGAAAATGAATGTCATTGTGGTAAAAGCGTGGGGTGCTTTGTTCTACGTTTTTACACTAATTCAGCTTTTCGGAATAGAAGTTATAAATTATAACAATTGATACAATTATAAAACACCCCACGCTTTTACCCCAATGACATTCATTTTCTCGTTAATCATTTTATTCTTTATTAAGAATGATTTTTTTTTTTTACTTTTTAGTTCGATTCAGTATAAAAGCGTGTTTCTTAGTTTTTTTCAAACTATAATTTATTTTTCATTTTTTAGTTCGGACTACAATAAAAGCTTTTTTTTTTAGTTTTTTAAACTATCATTTATTCATTGTTGAATTTATCCTTGAGTTTGATATTTGAAGCTGGGATTACGTGGCTGTGGAATTAGTCTTGCTCTTCAATGGATATTAATTAACGGGTCGGAAGTGCATTTATTCTCTCCGTTTAAGAGGCCTCAGATGAGTCTCGTATCGTTATATTAGATTCCGTCTCTTTTGAACAGGTCAAACAAATAAAAGTGTGTAAAGAAGAAAAAGTTCGAATTAAAAAAAAATTTAATGTACAATTTTTTTTACGGACTAAAAATTATAAAATTCCTCTTTTTTGTATTTTGTTTTATATTTTCACATTTTCATGTATTGTCATCCACTTCCAAGCTATGGTCCAAATTTCAAGTCTCTAGCTCATCGGAAAGTCACACAGTTTAAAATTAATTACAAAATTCCACCCGTACAGACATTAAAGAAAGCGAGTTCATAAAAACATGGTAATATTAAATGTCAATCGTTTTTTTTTTTTTTTTTTTTTGCCTTTTAAACGTGTTCCTTTCATGTTATTTCGTAGCATTATTTCTAAAGGTATTGCTTTATAAAAATAAAAAATATTTTGCAGTTAGAATGCAAATTATTTTTTTTTTCTACATGCACGAGCATTTTTTTGTCTTCATTTTCAGAAAAATGTTTATATTATGGTTAGAAATTGATAACACACCCACCGTCCACTATCTTAGATAAAGAACACTTTTTGTTTTGTTTTGTTTCTTTTAACCGCAAGTGTATTTTATACTTGCATATAATTAGCTTTAAATTCAAAACACTCGCCATAGGTTACACCTTATGCTTTTAGTCGATAATTCTGAAATTTGTCGCCAAATCTGGAAATGATGTATGAAATTAGTAGCTATGTCTGAAAATGGTATATGGAACTAGTCCCTAAATTAAAAAATGATACGTGCAATAAGTCGCCAAATCTGGAAGTGGTATGTGGATTTGTCACCAAATCTGGTTATCCTTATTCCTGACGATCCTAAAAAGGACAATGGAACAAAATTATGAAATTATTGTATTGTCATCGGTCCTTGACAAATGTGCGAAATTTCGAAAGAATCCGATCCTTTTAAGTAGGTAAAAATCGAGTTCTAAGATTCCGTTACATGCAAGTGAAACTTATAAAAGCGTGTTAAAAATTGATGTCTCATCCCTAACAGAAGTGCATACTAAGTTTCAAGACTGTACGTCTAATAGCTTAAAAATCGGAATTTATAACGCCCCTTAATTCCTCCCCCCACAACACCCATTGGGGGTAAATTTTCCCCAAATCCATTTTGAAGCGGTTATTTACTCCATGAAAGAAACTTGCCTAACAATTTTCAAGTAAGTAGGTGAAGTAGTTTAAAAACGGATACATTTTACCAATTACGCCACTTAGTCCCCCTCAACGCCACTTAGAGGTGGGTTTTCACAAAACCCGTTTTGTAACTGACCATTATTCTACGAAAGGAATCTATTTATATATCAAATTTAAAAACAGGGCGTCAAATATTTAAAAATTTAGATAATCATCTATAACGCTCTCTAAGCCCCCGCAACGCCACTTGGGGGTCGATTTTCACCAAACTCATTTTGTAGAGGATCTCTACTCTATGAAAGGAATCTGCTTACCCAATTTGAAGATTGTACATCGAGTAGCTTAAACATGGAAACAATTATTTATAACGCCCCATAACCCCCCGTAACGCCCCTTACATTTCGAATTTCGGAAAACCTGTTCTTAGCGGATGTCTACTCTATGAAAGGAACATGTCTACCAAATTTCAAGTCTGTAGCTTGAATAGTTTCAGAGATATCGTGATTAGTCAGTCAGTCAGCCAGTGAGTCCCTTTTCTCCTTTATATATATAGATACAAAAATATTTGACATGAATTTAATTGCATACAAAATAATAACCCCAAAACAGAAAAATTAAAGATAATAATTAGATGTGTTATAAGATATTAGCTGGTATGCCCGTTCTTCGCATGGTTGAGTTGAAAAATTAAACGATTGCAGATTTTAATGAGTTAATTTTACTTGAATAGCTATTTAACCCGGCACTATTCGCGTAGGGTGTGTTATACCCTCCTTCTAACTTTTTTTAACGCTCCTTCTAAGCCTATATTGGAAAATGGATAGTTTCTCGTCTAGTGACTTTAAGATCATATCCTTTGAGGCGCCTTAGCTTGTAGGCGAATTCTAAATATATATTTTTGGATATCACCTCTTCGGGTATGTTATACCCAGCGCGTGAATCAACGTTACAGGTCTGAATGCATAAACACGTTTTAAATCTTCCTTGTGCTATGGCGTATTATTGTAGTTATGATGAAGAAATGTGATATTTAAGTAATTTAATAAATACAGTATTTGATAAATATAGTACAACAGTATTTTCGGATGAAGAAATTCTCTTCGCGGTTATGATGAGGAAAAATCAAATGAAGAGTATAACAACAAGTATGATTCTTATTCAATCTACTTTCAAGTATGATTTTTGGCTGGGAAACGGGTTTTCGACGCAAACTTCTGTCATTGTTTCAAAAGTTACATCGTTACAACAATGGAGATAAATCTGATGGCGTCGAAAACCGGTAATTAATTTAATTCAATTAATTAATCAATAATTAATGAATTAATATTTTTGAAAAAACTATATTAACATCAAGTGCCACATCCACTACAAGTTTAAAAAAATTATTTGAACTTGATTGGGTGAATAGAAAGAATTTTATTAACGATTGAAAATTTGAACAACATGCTGTTGTTGCTCATCTCCATGTCTAGCCAAGCTAGACCAAGTCCATGATCTCTAAAAAGTCCAACACCACTAGAGGGTCTTCATACAGATCTTGTTTTGTAAGCCCCAGGCAGTCAAGAATGTGTTCTGGGGATGCCTGGCAGGATGGACGGTTTTGTAGCAAATTTTGTTTTTAAAATTTTGTGAAGCATTTCAGACTTTCGAAACTAAATGATTTTATTCAGAAATTGAAAATGAAACTCCTATCAAAACTAATACATTTTTTAATGCCTTACATCCGGAATGAGCATTAAGTAGATCGCGATCGACCGGTAGACCACCAAGACATTTTGGGGCGAACGCCCTCACTAAGACATGATTCAAGCTCACTAAAAGAAACCTATTTATGGAACACTGATGCCAGCTAGATTTTAGAATCATCTTTTCACAATCGATGCGACTGTTTTTACTTAAACAAATGATTCGATAAATGTTTAGACGGCACATGAACTTTCATTGGAAGCAAATGATTGACCCTTAACGCGTTCACTGCCACTGTAGGGGAAAAATTCCCAACTCGCCGACGGAAGAGGAGAATAGATGTTGATGATTAGCTCTTCCCGCGCTTTCACGGGATTGGGTTCTTGTGTCGAAGTCATGTCCCGCGGACTCGGTAGCGAACAAATTAAGTACATACAACGGTTTTAGATTCATCGATTCACGTATCTCCTCTGCTCGTTGTATTGAATACCTCCACGATTATGTGCTCATAGTTGCTCAAGCATTCAATTTGACAGTCTTGTGTTCTTGAGTTTTTGTAGTAAAAATAGTATTGTCATATTTTAATAGAGGGGTACAATGTCGAGGTCAAGTGTTAAAGGAAACATACAATTTTAATACCAAATGACCACACCTACGTGGACTTGGGTGGACCGCAACACCTTAAAAACTTTAGAAGTAGCTCGTACCCTGGAAAAGTCTGCCCACCCCTGCTCTAAAGCAATTTGAGGACCATTGGCGATGGACTTCGTAATTTTGAACCTCGGTCAAGTGACAAGGATGAAACCTGAGTTGGCACAGACCCGCTTTAAACTATCCCTCCAACGGGAAGACATTAAGTGAAGACAGATTTAACGTGAATCAGCTCTTCTATGCAATGAGTCTTCAGTGTCACTGGGGTTCGCACTCGTGACTCGTCGGCCACGATTTCGTGACCATTGAATGCGATGGAAAAAAATAGGTCTGTACTGTATGAAGAAATCTTTATTTATGTTTACTACACAGTTACACAAAATACATCTGGCGGCTCTCGCGCGCCCTCTTACGGAGAAAAATAAGAAGGCTTAAAAAAAAAGGTTACAACATGCCGCCCACCTTGAAATATTATTTCAATATACATGAACAATATAAAATTATTTTACATGAATGAAAATTTAATATTTAAGTAAACATTCACAACAATGAAGTATATATGCATATTAAAATGAGCTACAAATAATAAAATTATAGATTTAAATTGGTAACAGACTTAATTTTTTTATATTTCTTTTAAATATGCCATCTGATGTTTTGACAGTAACAACCCTGACTATATTATCTAATCCAGGATGTAATTGAACAATTCTACCCATTTTCCATTTAGTAGGGGGTAAATTGTCCTCTTTTATAAGGCACAAGTCATTCAATTGAAATTTTTTTGTTGGCAGAAGCCCTTTTGGCCTTTGTTGCAATCGAGATAAATACTCTTTGTGCCAACGTTTCCAAAAATGTTGAACTAGTTTTTGAATTTGTTGCCATCTAGTAAGATAAGAATGACTTGAGTCAATGTAATTAGGTTCAGGAATACTTGTCAAAGGCCTTCCAATAATGAAATGACCAGGCGTTAAGGCTGATAGGTCGTTAGGGTCATTAGATATGGGCGTTAATGATCTGGAATTAAGACAAGCCTCTATTTGAGTTAGAAACGTTTCAAACTCTTCATATGTTAATTTAGTTTCTCCAACAACGCGTTTTAAGTGATATTTAGTTGACTTTATTCCAGCTTCCCAGAGACCACCCCTGTGTGGTGCACCTGGAACACATTTAGATGCCATTTAATGCCATTATCAGTTAAAAATTTACTAACATTTTGATTATAATATTCTGATTTTGCAAGCTTCTCAAATTCCATGAGTTTGCGTTTTGCTCCAACAAAGTTGAAACCGCAATCACTGTATATGTCACTGCTTTTTCCTCTGCGGGAAATAAACCTCTTCAGAGCTGCAATAAATGCATCTGCTGAAAGATCAGTCACCAGTTCTAGATGAATAGCTCTAGTAGTGAAACAAACAAACAGGGCTATGTATGCTTTAAAGGATTTGGAACCTCTACCTTTAATGGTTTTAAAATTTTAAAAGGACCAGCATAATCTACTCCACAGCGCATAAAAGCAGGAGCAGGAGAAATGCGAGAAGATGGCAAATCGCTCATCATTTGATTAGTGATGGAAGCTTTTACTTTGCAACATTTTACACATTTTCTTATTAAGTGTCTGATGACATCTCTAGCACCTATTGTCCAATATTGTTCTTGAATACAAGATTGCACAAGTTGTGTACCAGCATGCAAGAGAATTTCATGATAATGTCTAATAATGAGATCTGTTAGAATATGCCTTTTGGCAGTAGGATGGGATGTTTGTGGCCATATGCGAGATTTGCATGTCGCAAACTACCGCCCACCCTGAGAATGTTTGAATGATCTAAAAATGGATTAATAGATAAAATTTTGCTTCTGCAAGATAGTGGTTGATTTCTTTTTAAAGCATTGATCTCATTATTAAATTCAATAGTTTGCACTAATTTAATTAATACAAGCATAGCATTGTTTAGTCCATTAGTTTTTAAAAAACCATTTGTTTTATCCTTTGAATTTTTACAATTATTGACAAATCTTAAACAAAATGATATTACACGTTTAAGTTTAGAAAGAGATGAGAATTTATGAAGTAAATCATTAACATCAGGCAAGTGATTTGGTACAATAATTGATTGCAATGTACAGTACCTTTCTTCTGGCACAGCATCATTCAATGTAGGAACAGAAGAGTCTGTCTGAAAAGGAAATGTTTCGTGTAAAAATTTGGGACCACACAACCATATTGAAGTGAGTAAAGTTGAAGATGATACACCACGGGTTGCAAGATCTGCAGGATTTGCACTTCCACTGATATTATGCCACTGAGTACCAGAAGACAACGTCTGGATTTTCGCCACTCTGTTGGCTACGAACGTCTTCCATCGGCTGGCATGGGATCCTATCCAAGAAAGAACTATGGTGGAATCCGTATAAAATTGGGCTTGTGATATAGGGTAATTCAGAGCTTTACAAGTAAAGTCCATCAGTTTAACTAACTAAAGAGCTCCGCCTAATTCTAGTCGAGGAAGTGAGACAGTTTTCAGTGGGGCAACTCTTGTCTTGGCTATTATTATTTGAACGTTGATTTTTCCTGTATCTGATACAGAGTGACAGTAAATTGCAGCTGCATAAGCCTTTTCAGAAGCATCACTGAAGCCAAATAGATTAAACAGGTTGTCTGAATCTACTAACAAGAATCGTGGAGTTTTGATGTCTTTGACAAATTGTACATCATTAGCAAGTTGCTCCCATTCAAGTTTAATGTCTGTAGGTACCCTTTCGTACCACTTCAATTGTTGTTTTCACAGTCTTTGCATGATTGTTTTATACTGAATTGTGATGGGTGACAACCATCCAAGTGGATCGAATGTCTTAGCAATTGTAGAAAGTAATGTCCTTTTGGTTAAGGTGCCTTCAAAAGATAAAGGAGTGATTTTGAAGTAGAATACATCTGAAGCTGGATGCCACAGGATACCTAAGGTTTTTACTGTATCATCATTGTCTATATTCAAAGAAGTATTAGATAAACGCATATCTGAATCGATTGAATTTAAGAGTTCGCTGCAATTAGAAGCCCATTTTCTCAATACAAGTCCGGCACTGGACACCATTTGAGTCAACTGGTTTTGGAGTTCCAGAGCTTCAGAGAGTGAATTGGCTCCGGACATCAAATCATCAACGTAGAAGTCCTTAAGAGCTGCTTTAGAAGCAAGAGGAAAATTATTTGATTCGTTTAATGCCAACTGCTGTAAGCATTTTATTGCAAGGTACGGCGCTGATGCAGTGCCATAAGCAATCCTTGTCAACCTAAATTCTTGTATTGGCTCAAAAGGTGAATTACGCCACACGATTCTCTGAAATTTTAATCGTGTAGAGTTATTTGACGATACATTTTTTCTATGTCCGCAGTTATGGCTATTTTGTGCATCCTGAAGCGTAGGAGTAATGTTGTTAAGTCAGTCTGTAGCTGTGGACCAACCATTAGTTTATCGTTAAGAGAAATACCACTTGAGGACTTTGCAGATCCGTCAAATACCACGCGAAATTTGTCACCGTTTTTATTGGGTACTGGGTGATGCGGGAGATAAAAACTGGAACTGGCTGGAACGTCAATCTCGTTTTCTGGGATTAATTCCATGTGACCAAGTTTCAAGTAGTCATCCATGAATTTATGGTACTGATCAGAAAGAGATTGGTTTTTACTGAACCGGCGTTCGATTTGCTGTAGACGATGCACGGCAATGTCTCTAGAAGAACCAAGTTCATCACTAGAATCTCGGAATGGAAACTTGACTGCGAATCTACCTGTTGAGTCACGAGTATAAGTTCTTTTAAAATGATTTTCACAAGCAATTTCTTCATTCGTAAAGGGTTTTGTTTCAGAGAGTTCCTCTAATTGCCAAAATTTGTCAAGTTGAAACTCTACTGCGTTGTAACTTGCATGATTTGATATGATTCTTTGGCAAGAAAGTTTTGTTTTTCCAAGAACAACCCAACCGAAAATGGTTGCCAATGCAGTTAAAGAATGTCCTGGAACATTTAAATGCCTGTTGAGCATTATTTCTCCAAACACGTCTGCACCTAGCAGAATGTCTATTGAGCTTGGCTGAAGACAGTTGATATCCGCTAATTGTAAATTTTTGAATGTATTCAAAGCAGACGCATCGACTTGAAATTGAGGAAGGTCACAGGTGATTTTAGGTAAAATTAATGCATCTACAGTAATACTTGTATTTTTGTAAAACAGTGATGTTATTTCTAACTGAACTAAGCCTGAAACCCTTCTCACGTTTCGCGAACTTAAACCGTCTACATTTATGTTTACGCTAGTTCGCTTAAGTTGTAATAAATTTACACAACTCTCTCTAACAAATGAGATTTGACTGGCTGAATCAATGAGTATTCTGCATTTTTGAAAAGCGCCATTAATGTCTTTAACATAAACGATTGCGGTAGGCAATAAAACAGCCTGAGCGGCAGGTACGGTTGCATTATTGATACTTATCGTGGAATCTTCCGTGTGTATATCTGATACAGTGTTGGCAATAAAAGTTTTGTTATTATTTGGATATTTTGAGCATAATATTGAATTATGTAATTTGGAACAAAATTTACAAACACCTGCACGGCATTTAGAAATGTGATGCGTTTTATTTTCTTTAAGACAGTTAAAACATAATTTGTATTTTTTAACAACATCCCATTTTTCTTTAATCGGAAGTTCTAAGAAACTATCGCATACAAATAATCCAAAATGTGAACCGCTATTGCAATGTACGCAAGCATTCGAGACTATTTGTGAAGAGTAGGGAAATTTCTTATTTGTTTTGGTCATTTTACTTCCCCCGGCTTCAAAGGGAACATATGTTTTTTCTTTCTGGCACTTGGCTAAAGAAGCGATTGCAGTCGCCCTGCCTAAGACGAAAGATTTAAACTGGGCAAAGGAGGGATTTTTTTTTTTGTTTGTTCGAGAGTCCAAACGCGTAGTGTTTCAGGGTCGAGTTTCCCGAGCTATTGCGGCCACCTAGTGACGAAGATCATGCATGATGTGGAGGTCCTAACTTGGTTGCGACATCATCATTTGATCGTGCTTCAAAATTAAGGATGTGATTGCTGTGGTTTGTAGACCTTTATATCAGAAATGTTAACAGCCGTCAGAGTTCATTGCAGCAGATGAGCTACAGTAACTACTGTAAAAGAGAATTTATAATTAATCATTAAAAATTTTTGAATGTGACTTACAAAGTTACAACTTAATTGGAGTATATCTAAAAATTACAACTTAATTGGAGATTTATGCCTATACGAATTTTGTTTCGGTTTGTTTTTGTTCGGTCTCTTTGATAAAAAGACCTGTTTTACTTTTTAGTACACTAATAAATCGTATTTTGTAATTACTTAAAATTCTTGCTAATATTTTTTTTTGTTCTGTAGTATGTTTTGCCGTTTTTTACTTAAATGCATTCCGTAGCTAAAACTTGCGGAATTTTAAAAAATACTTTCTGTGAAGAGCGTTGCAATCAATACATTAGTTGATCAAGCACACGGAATAGCGCTTGTTTTTATCACGTCTACAAAATTGTGTAACTGAACAAAATATTATTGTTTTTGGCGTAAGTAGAAAACGCGCGCGAAATTTCGCACATCGATACATTTTTTTTGATAATATAATTTGTACGTCGGTCATTATCGTAAAACAAAACATTCGTTTCTTATGAGATTGAAAAAGGTAAACAACAAGAATATTGCAATAAATTATTATTGCTTGAAAAAGTGAAACTTTTATAAATATTGCAATTCATTTTTATTTTTCATTTTTGACAGATGAAGTATTATATGATACTGTCTCATACGGAACCTTAACTTGGTAAAAAATAATCAGTGGCTAATTGATTATTATATTTTGAAAATAGCAAAATATCTTTTGGAGTACGGAACTCAACAAAATACACGTATAGGGCGACAGAATAGAGTGCTAATAGTAGTTGGATCAGTTTTAGCAAATATTTATGAGCTTGTTTTGCAAAAAATTAAATAATATGTAAATATCACAAGCACTCACTTTCATAATTTTATATTTAGGAATTAGTAATTTACTATGTTTTGTATTTTATGTAAACTAACTGTATTTATATTTGTACTTGTAAATCTGGAAAAAATTTCTTTGTAACCTTCTTCAGTTTGTCGGATTGGCAACAGCCCGCATTTTGGCATCAGACTGGTTGCAACTTTTTTGATGTTAGCGCAGTTAAGCCTAACAAGAATAAAAGTGTTCTTCGAATTTAGTAAAGCAATTTTCTATACTTTAACGCGTGTTATAGGACCAAACGTTCATAATAAATCTCTCTTAATGTAACAGATAACTTCGCTGAAATTTTTGAGAAAGATGTATCTTGTTCTATTTACATAATTTGTTCTCTATGATAATATTAAATAATAAGATTTTGTTGAATGGGTACTGTCTCGAGCAATTTTGTTACATTTAGTATGCATAGTACTTTTCACATGTTAATTACCACCTCATGATGACTGTAAACGATAGTTTTTTACTTGTTAATGGATAGGAATTCTACAATGAATCGATATCAAACTAAATCACATTAGTATATCAACATCTTTCGCTTGAAAGCAAGGTTTATTTATCACAACTGCGCATTAGATGCTAATTGTTTTTTGCTTCCTTTCAACTGGAATACACTTATTATGATGAGTATGTTACTTGAATAATTATTTACTTGAAACGTACGTACTCGTAAAACTTTTTGAAAAAAACAATAGGTTCTGTTCTCATTCCAGCACAAGGATAACAAACATTGTAGATTAAAATTTCATAGTCTAGTTATCGAATTCCATGAAAACTTATAATCTAGAAGAATTATTTGAATTCTTATTTGAAAAACCAAGGCTACCCAAACACGTGTAGGCAGCATTTTTAAATAAATTTATTATTTGGGACTAGTACTCAAGCGTGAAGATAAACTAATGAAGTTTTGGTGTCAATTTGTGAAATGAATATTGATCAGTCTTATCCAAATATAGGAAATATTTGTATAAACATTTTCTCCTCAAAAATATAAGTACTCAAATATTACAGTCGCATTGGAAGCTCATAAAAATCATTAACTCTAAATTTCAGGTAACAAAAGTTGGAACCTTACAAACTTTTATGTCTTATTTTAATATACACTTGGCTACAGGTTACAAGGAAACATATCACAGATGAAAGATAAAGAAACAATAGAAAAGGTTTCTTGGAAGAATGGTCAAATGTTATCAATGGAAGTTATATATCCGGCCTTTAAAATGTAGATAAAAAGTATAGGTACATTGGGAATATTTTACTGCTTTCGACTATTTCTTGTTCTTAAAAAGGACATGTAAAATGTCGACGTTTTGTGTTAAGATATTGGAGAACACGCAAAATATCGTAATTAAGTGTTCTGTTCTAAATAAATCTTTTATATAGATGGAACATACTTACTCCCTTTTAAGTCAGGAATCACCTATATAAGCAACATTCAGTTGTGTTCTATGCATAAAATTATGAATTATATGGCTGTGTTAACACATTATTACGGAACGAAACTGCTTTAGTTTTATAAAAACAATCTATTTAAGCATCTTGGGAAGTCAATTTTTACGTGCTTGACTGAGAAAAATTCTATTATTACCATCAGAAAAGTATCGCCTTTGTATCCCCAAAAAGATCTACCTAATTATTGCGACGTAGAATTATCGGGAAAAAAGCATGTTTTAAAATAATTTGTATTTTTATCTTAAAGCTCCGGTGTTTGAACAAGAATTCTAGCTTTGATTCCCCCAAATCTGCTGTAAAATAAAAAGAAAAATCCAATTCATTTCATACGAATATGCCATTCAATCCGTATGAAATATGCAATTCAGAGAGAAAATAAAGAGATGCCACTTAGAGTAGTGTCCTTTTCGTTGTCTCACGATTTTTCGAGGCCGCGGTAGTCTAATGGTTAAGGTCACGAACTCGTGGCTGACGTGTCATGAGGTCGAGCCCTAGTTTAACGTAAGACACACCGTGTAGAGAAGCTGATGCATGTTAAATCTGGCATAGGCCAAAGTCTTCTCGTTGGGATGCTGTAGTAGTTTGGAGCTGATGTGTCGACCTCGTCAATTGACCAGGGCTAAAAAAATGCAAGGTCTAACATCGATAGCTCTCGAGTAGTTTTATAGTGCGACGTTAATAATCACACAATGACGATATTTCAAAATTCAAGCCAATCAGCCAAGTGTTGTGGATATATTTGACTGTCAAATGATGATAATATATAACTGAACTGAACTTTTCTAAATGTATACAGTAATATGTTTCAGACTCTTCTTACTGAATACAATGAAAGATATTTGAAAATAAAGAAACTGATGTACATTCAAAATGAAAAATAAATGGAGTTGCAAATCAAATATTTTCATGCTCAAATTCACGGACGACTCAAATCACGCCAAACGATATAATATCGTTTGGCGTGATTTATTCAAGCATAGATGTTACGCCATCAAAGACATTGAATCGACCAAACAATTTCAAGTCATTCTTCAAAATAAAATATATTTGCGATAATCGCCATTATGGATATCTAGAATGACGTTGATGTAAGCAATTAAGTAAATAAGAGAAATGGGTAATTAGTTCAAAATAATTACTTTTGACGTTTTAGGGACTGTTCAAGAAAATTCTTTTCTCCTTTATATTTCTTCATTCGCCTGCAATTAGTTCGAAATCCAACAGAGAGAGAAACAAACGCTTCAACAATTTGAAGATTCATTTAACAGATACCTATTTATCGTGAGAAATTGCCATAACGATCTAGCACCAATATCATTTTTCAATTATTAGTCATTTCACGCCTTAATGTTAAACAAAAATGCCGTGGCGAGAGAATTACCATTACTTTTCCGTAAAAACGTTCCTTAATTTAGATAGTAACCCATTCCATTCGAAAATTACTTCTTAGAACGATATCCTTCCCTGACATATTACAATTTTCATTTCAATTCCCTGATATTGAATGAAGAAAGAAATTATATTATTGTCAATAATCTTAACAGAGTGTGACTATCTGAGACAAAAATATCTCAGCAGAAAAACTAGATTCAATAAAATAAAAACGCCAAATGAATAATGTTATAGATCGTCATGTGGCATTTCTTCCCCCTTAACACGTTCGAAGGTAGTAATTCGTGCCTAGCCAAGCATACGTGAGAAAGTGTTACATTTTTAAGCATGCAGATTTCTACACGCGCTCATCTGATATAATCTAATAAATTACATCCTGTTATTTCTGTTCCGAGCGAGTTCCAAGAGGAAGGGGAACCCTTGGAAGGTTTGAAAAATTGTTCCACAAATACACTGATGGTCTGAGGCTCATAATCCATCGTCTCTTGGTTCGGATTAGGTGTTAGATAATGTAACAGCAGCGGGCTAACTAAGAAGTAAGTGTATAAATTGGTTTCGATGAGCAAGTGCATGTATCAGATTCAATAAATTTCATAATTTCGTTTTCTCTGATTTATTTATTAAAATTTAGAATAATTATGCATATTACCAATTTCGCTAATTATTTCTTGTTGTGGTGTTATTAATTTTTTTTTTTGAAATTCGAATGATGAGAAATATTTTGTAATAATTATTTAATGATTCTAATTTATACTTAGTAAATGAATATACATATTTAATATTTTTATTCCCAAGCACACACATTGTATGTATCATCTAATATATATATATGTCAGGTTTGAAAAGATTAACTTTAAAATTAAGGGAGTAATAAATAAAAATAGAGCGAACTCTTTATCATCGTGTAAGGATTTGTGGGTAAGTAAGCCTATTTTAAAGGTGGAGCGAGCGCTGACGAAGGCGAACGCGTACTGGAGAGAGGTAGCTGGTGAACTCTTGGTGACTCCTGCCGGAGAGAATCGTCTTCTATTGTATTATGATTGTCCATGCAATCGCTAGTTCTAAAAAATAAATTCTTAAAATTCATTTTCTTGGTTTCGTGGAATATGTGGGGTTTCCTTTCGGCATCCTGCCGGCTCTTGACAGGCCCCAGGCCTGCGGGTTAAATGATGAGACATCATCTCTACAAAATACTTCTTTATTCTGCTTGAATCATCAAATATCCAACATGGCGACCCTTTGGCGCCAACACTATCGAACAATAGACGATACTTCGACCAAGAGTTCACCAGCTACCTCTCTCCAGTACGCGTTCGCCTTCGTCAGCGCTCGCTCCACCTTTAAAATAGGCTTACTTACCCACAAATCCTTACACGATGATAAAGAGTTCGCTCTATTTTTATTTATTACTCCCTTAATTTTAAAGTTAATATTTTCAAACCTGACAATTCCCCCCCCCCTCCGCTGAAGTCTGGCACAGCCAGGTTGGCCAATCCTGACTGGCAAGTCCCCAGAGGATAAAAATAACAATATTCCAATATCAACTTCCCCAATGAATTTTTAAAAACATCTAAGATATAATAATTGTATAAAAGTGTGAGCTGGTGACTCTCCTGACATGCAAAAATAATAATATTGAATAACAAAATATCAAACTTTGGTATACAGCATTGGTTACATAGAATTGTTTTCTGAAAAATATCACACATCTAATACTTTCAACTATGACTATAATAATAATGAGGTTAAGAAAAAACAACATCAGATAAAGATAATTCACATTAGACACACAAAAATATAGTAGTGTTAAACAACATAACATAATATCAAGTGAAATCCACACTGGATATGTAGTAATAGTAAACAATGTTAATAAAATTGATAAATGTTGAAAAGTTACAAGTACTTCGAAATGGTTATGTAAATACCTAAAAAGAATATATATCACATACACAACAAAATGAATTTAGGAGCTCCCCAAAAAAGAAAAGATTATATAACTATAACACAGAAATTTACCAAAATAAACACAACATCAACATTATATCAAAATATCACTAGAAATATAAATGCAAAGATAAAAAAACAACAAATAAGTGTATTCCAGATATCAAGTACAGAAAAGATTCAATCAACGTCCATTTTCTTTTTTTTTATATGTTTGTCATAATGTTTCACATAGTCCTTTCTTGGAAAAATCAGAGTTCAATGTTCATCATTCAATAATTGGCTATCTCACAGTTCTTTGTTTATTATTATCCTTTGGATCACTACTCAATCAACTTATTTCAAAAATACACAACCATAACAAAATCCTCAGAATATTACATAATATTTTGTACTTTTCAGAATATACTTCTCTCACAAAAATACTCACAATGAAATCTTTATAACATCATGTATCATAAAACTGACCTCATCACCATGTTTTCATACAGTCCATAATTAATATACCTTTATCACAAATACTCACAATGAAATTATTATAACATCATGTATCATAAAATTGACCTCATCACCATGTTTTCACATACAGTCCATAATTAATGTATTCTTCAAAAATAGTCTTCCATAATGTTTTCATTATGAATAAAATACAATACAAATATTCAATTACATTAAATTTTGATTTTCACAATGTAAACAAGTCTTAAATTCAAGTTTTATAAAAGCAATTTTTTCTTTCTCTTTAAATAACACTGCACTTTTTTCAAAATAACAATGCACTTCTTCCCCCCCCCAAATGTATCAGAAAAAAAAACACTAATAATAAATATAAATCAGAATTTAGCATAATTGGAAATTGGATTTTGAATGAAAAGGTTTTAATCTTGTAGAATGAACAATGTCTGTTAATTTTCCTGTGTATTGATTTGGTTTATCTATTTCATAAGTAAGATTTGAGAGTTTGTTGACAATCTGAAAAGGACCAATATAAGGACTCTGCAGTTTACTTGAGTTAGGGTATGAGAAATTTTGATATAGGACTAAATCTCCAATTTTAAATTTCGCCTCAACATAATGTTTATCATACCTTTGTTTATTTATCTTATGATATTTAATTGTTCTGTTTACTGCAATTTGTCTTGCTTGTTGTATAGGTGGGTAATTCAATTTTACTTGATTAGGTAATGGTGAGTCATATGGCAATGTTCCAAACATCAAATATTCAGGTGGGAAGCCAGTGACATCATGTGGCGAGTTATTGTATTCATATGTAACTTGTTCTAATAGTTTTGTCCATGGGATTTTTGTAGTTGAATTAACCTTACATCTTACTTTTGCTACTAATGTCTGATTAACTCTTTCATTCTTTCCATTACATTGTGGTCTATTTGCTGAAGTTAGTAATTGTCGAATATTATGATGTTTTAAAAATTTCTTAAATTTAGAAGAGGTGAATGCTGCATTTCTATCACTTAACAGTTGTTTTGGGCATTGAATTGAAAAAATTTGTTTTAAGCAATTTGTGTAAGTTTCAGAAGTGACACTTTTGGATGGAAATGTCCAAGCATATCTGGTAGCATGGTCCAGAATAATATGCAGGTATTTCTTTTGTGAATTATGATAATTAAATCCTCCTACAGTGTCTAGTGACATCAGTTCAAATGGTTCTTCTGCCACAAGAACTTGTTCTAATAATCCATACTTTTTTGTGTAGATTTTTTATTTAATTGACATGTTTCACAACATTTAACAAAATTTGAAATATCTAATATAATATCTTTCCAGTAATAAATTGGGGAAATTAATTTTAACATCTTTTTCACACCTGGGTGACCAAATTGTTCATGTGCAGTTGTAATTAATTTTTCTCTCAAAGCTAATGGTACTACAATTTTAATTAAATTCTTTTTCTTAACAGTTAATACATCATTATATTTTGTATATTTTGGATCATTCATGTTCTCTGAATTTTGGTATTCAATAATTTCATCAGTATTTAAAAAATGACAAATGGATGATGTATAATGACATACAGGGTTCCTCGACAACATGTCTGCTTCAACATTTAATTTACCTTTTATATAAACTATCGAATATTCATATTGAGAAAGTTTTAAACTCCACCGAAATAAACGTCCAGTTAAATGTTTTACACTTTTAAGCCATTGTAAGGCAGCATGATCAGTATGTATTGTGAATTTTGATCCATGTAGGTAACAGTGAAATTTGTCTAGGGCATCTATAATTGCTAAACATTCTTTTTCTGAAATTGTATAATTTTTTTCATGTTTAAGTAATTGTCTCGAGTGATAAGCTATGGGGTAAAGTGTTCCATCTGGGTGTTTTTTTTTTTAAATTACACCTATTGAATCCTGACTTGCATCACAAAATACATGACATGGATATTGTGAGTTGTATAATTTAAGTATTGGTTTTGAAATTAAACAATTTTTTAACTTTTGATAAGCTTCCTGACATTCATGTGACCAATTCCAAACTGCATCTTTTTTAAGTAATTTATTTAATGGTACTCTAAGTTTTGCATAATCTTTAATAAATTTTTGATAAACATTGATGGAACCAAGAAATCTTTGGAGTTCTTTTACATCTTTAGGTGGTGCTAATTTTCTTATTGTTTCAATATTTGGATTACTTGGGGAATAATGACCTTGTGTTATTTCATATCCTAAAAATTTTATTTTTTCCTGTGCAAATTGACATTTTGATTTTTTAAGTTTAATGTTTTCTTTTTTACAAATTTGAAATATTTTATCTAAATGAGTTAAATGCTCTTCCCAAGATTGTGAGAAAATTATAATATCATCAAAATAGTTTAAAGCAAAAGTTAACTGATATTTTTGTAAAATTTGTCTTATAGTTCTTTGGAAAACAGCTGGGGAATTTTTCCAGCCAAATGGGAGTCTTAACCATTCATAGAGTCCAAAATTAGTTGTGAAGGCCAGTTTTTCTGCATCTTTTTCATGAATTTTTATGTGCCAATATCCACTTGTTAAATCGAGAGTAGAGAAAAATTTAGCATGAGTTAAATTATCAATTACAAAATCTATCAGAGGTACAGGGGTGGAATCTTTTCGTGTTATTTCATTTAGTTTTCTATAATCAATACATAACCTTGATTTTTTTCCTTCATCTTTTTTATATGCTAAAGTCACAGGGGCAGCATATGGACTATGGGAGGGTCTTATAAAACCTGCTTTTAACAATTCTTCTATCTGTGTTTGTATTTCTTTAGATTCTTGTTGACTATTTCTATAGGGGCGTAGACTTATAGGAAGGTCTGAGATTAAATGAATTCTTTGTGGCTCCAAATTGATACAGCCCACATCATATTTATTTTGTGAAAATATGTTTTGAAATTTGTCAAGAAGTTGGGTTAAATCTTCCCATTGCTCACTAGTTTGTTTTGGTATTGCATCCTCAACAACCATGGCTGGGTTAAACAATATTTTCAGATCAGCTTCAGGGCTGTCTGGTATTTGATCTAAATAGTTATTACCCTTAACAGTACTATTATTCTCATGATTAGCATTAGAATAGTTCATAAGTTTATCATTTTCACGAGTTTTACAATATGTCCCATGATATGTTCTCAATTCACCAACACAATTATTATTTGAAATTTTAACATTACTTAAATTTTTACCAAATTGAAAAACACACATTTTACGAATACTAATATCAAGTTTAAATAAATGTAAATATTCAAGTCCTAAAATAATATAAGGCAATTCAGTATCAATTACAAATAAATCTATTTGCTTAGATATCTTACCGATATTCATAAAAACTGAAATTATACCTTTGGGATGAATAGTCCCACACGTTTGTTTTATTTTCACATCACTATTCTTTAAATTATTAAATTTTTTAAGTTGTTTAGATAAATTTATTGGAATTAATGACACATTGCTTCCTGTGTCAACTAGAGTAAAAAACTGCTTGGAACATACCGTTGATTTGATAATTAGTTGTCATCCCTGTCGTTGGATGTTTTCACTATTTCTGAGCGGGCGAAAATTATGTTGATTATGTTGTACAAACTGCCTAGGTTGATTGTTGAACTGTCTTTCATTGAAACGCACCATGTGTGATTGTCTATATCCTCTTGATTGGAATCGTAGTGGATCAGTTCCTGAGTTTATATTGCCGTATGCTTGATTCCGAGTATTCCATGTTCTTGAACTTCCACTTTCTTCCGCATTTCGATTTGAATTGTCCGTTGTCACGGCTATTAGTTGTCGCATGGTCGAAATCCATTGGCAGGGTGTAGAAATCTTTTGGATAATTAAAAACTTTTGAAATTCCATTGGACTAGATAATGTCAAATGTTCCACTATGGAACTGTCTTCTAAATTTAGTCTCTTCCCCAGGGCAAGTTTTTCGGTAAAAAATGAAATCAAGTTTTTGTTGTCTTCTAGTTTTAGGTTGTGGAACTTCTGTATTTCTTCTTGTCTGGTCACATCAAATACCATAATTAACAATTCTTTATTTTCTTGGTTTCGTGGAATATGTGGGGTTTCCTTTCGGCATCCTGCCGGCTCTTGACAGGCCCCAGGCCTGCGGGTTAAATGATGAGACATCATCTCTACAAAATACTTCTTTATTCTGCTTGAATCATCAAATATCCAACATGGCGACCCTTTGGCGCCAACACTATCGAACAATAGACGATACTTCGACCAAGAGTTCACCAGCTACCTCTCTCCAGTACGCGTTCGCCTTCGTCAGCGCTCGCTCCACCTTTAAAATAGGCTTACTTACCCACAAATCCTTACGTGATGATAAAGAGTTCGCTCTATTTTTATTTATTACTCCCTTAATTTTAAAGTTAATCTTTCCAAACCTGACATATATATATATATATATATTAGACTATAATTTTATCGTTATAAAAAAACATTCCGGTAAAAAAAATATGCCATTTCTTTTTTGAACGTGTGAAGTGAGAAACTCATTTAGCATTAGCATTACAAAAGGAAATATGGAGCATATCTTATACCAGAAAAATTCAGATTAATTTATAGAGAACTCAGTATCAATAAAATTGTTGTTTTTAGGGTAGCGATGTCAGAACTTAATATCAAAGTGAAAGCATTTCTGTCTTCGAAAAACTACTAAGTTTGTGCTGATTTTTAAACATTATGCAAAATCAGTCTTAATAGAAATAAATTTTCAACGTCTGGTTTAAAATATCTATTACAAGCCTTTTTAAAAGGACATCATGAGCGGATATTTCCGCAAATTTTTTATATTACTTCCAAATATAAACGTGCCTTTGATCACACTTGTAATTTCCTTTATAAATTTAAGAGGTTCTCTAGTTTTAGAAAGAGAACATATCAAGATTTTATACGGTGGAAATTTCAGTTATAATAAATAAAATTCCGGAGATAAAATTGAAATTTGTATCAGAGTTTGTGCTTTCGATATAAGTAAAAAATATCACAATCTGATTTCAATTAAAAAACTGATCACTTTCGTTCAAGACAAGAAAAAAATAGAACTAAATAAATTAATTTAATAATGAAACAGTTAAAAACTCTTATCTAGTATTAGGCACATTTTAGTAGTGGTTTGAGTTGAATTAATTTTTAAGTAATATTAGTAGTATTTAAAATAAAATTTTAATTCTTTAATTAATTAATTTTAATTAAGGAATTAATTAATTAATTTTAATTAAGGAATTAATTAATTAATTTTTAATTAAGGAGTTAAAATTAATTAAATTTTAATTAAGGAGTTAAAATTAATTAATTTATTAATTTATTTTTATTTAATTTTTATAGTTAATCACTTCCATCTAAGAAAAGTATCTGCCTATATTTTCAACACAATCAGGAAAAACTTTTTTTAAATCTTGTGATCGAAAGGGTGATTTGTTACTGACAAACTTGCAGGGTATGTAGGGGAAATGGAGACAAGAGAACGCGCGAAAAAATACAAAATACATAATATATGCTACCAAAACATGAAACTTAAAGAAAAAATGTGAATAATACTTTCAAAAGGAACAAATTAAAAAAAATTGTAAGAGGCACACTACAAAATGAATGACTCGTTGCAAGCACTGAAAGCCGAAAAGTTTTATTTTGAAAGTAGGCACAAAAAAGCTATTACAAAATTTTCACTATTGTAGTAAAATATTTCTATTGATAATAATGTTAAAAGTAAACATATAGATATGTAAATTGGAATAAATGTTTTTGACACTCGAGGATTTCCGGATCAATGACTTCAGCCATTTGTATGTCCGCCTCATACAAATGACAGTCATCAGCTGCAGCGAAGATACCACAGTAGCAGAGAATCCAGCCGTAGAAGTCGCATTTCCCATCCTCTTCAGACAGTTCTAGCAGCAGCTCCGTTCCTTCTAATGAGATGTTGCAGTCTAGTATCAGTCTGTACCTTTTTTTCTGAGATGTTATTACTATGAAGCAGGAGTTTTTCTTTTGAGGTGTTCAATCACGCCTATATCCACACTTTTTTCCGTAGATGGTAACCATTGATAACATTGCATACTTTCCTAAAGAAGCTATAAGGCAATTGCTCATGTGTTTTCTTTTATATGGCAATGTGAAGATATAGAAGCACAGGCCTTTGCGTAGTATATTTCCAACAAGTAATCCAGACCTTCTCTTGACAGGCTTAAGTTGATAAATAGTCCAGGCTTTCGCTAACCATATTAATGTCATATTACAGTCCAGACCTTTGCTAGGAATAATATTTTTTAATAGTCTAGGTCTTTGCTTGACATATTAATGTCGGATAATTGTCCAGACCTTCGCTAGGAATAGTAATATGATTCAATAGTCCAGGCCTTTTCTTGACATATTAATGTCAGGTGATAGTCCAGGCCTTCGCTAGGAATGTTAATGTGAGGTAGGGGGGAAGTACAGACCTCCATTTGAGATTTTAATGTCAGGGGATAAGGCCTTCGCTTAAGATTTTAATTTACAGCCAGGTTATAATCCCATCTGAGGATCATTTTCTTTATCCCTCCAGCGATTATGAGAATTTTTTTTAAAATTTTGTTTGACAAATATTTAGTTTTCTTGACATATTCCAAAATTCTATCGCTATGTTATACGATATTTTATAAGAAATATATGTTTTGTATTATGTGTACGGCGCAAGCTCATAAAATTATTTAAATCTTTTGTACGTAAAGCCATTGCAGTTAAGCTCTCGAAGTTTCTTGAAAAAGGATCTCACCTTTCTAAAAACATTTTTTTTGGGAGAATCGACGGCATTTTCTTGCGCATCTTTATCTGCAGAATTGCACGGTGAGGCATTCAAAGGAATTGGAATAAGATAATTTTCATTGCGAGATAACATTTCATAAAATGGATTACTTGGCAAGATTTCCAAATTCGCCTTATTGGGAGTATTATTATCTTGCGCATCTTTATCTGAAGAATTGCACGGTGAGGCATTCAAAGGAGTTGGAATAAGATAATTGTCATTCCGAGATAACATTTCATAAAATGGATTACTTGGCAAGATTTCCAAATTCGCATTATTGGGAGTATTATGATCTTGCTCATCCTCATCTGAAGAATTGCACGGTGAGGCATTCAAAGGATTTGGAATAAGATAATTGTCATTCCGAGGTAACATTTCATAAAATGGATTACTTGGCAAGATTTCCAAATTCGCATTATTGGGAGTATTATGATCTTGCTCATCCTCATCTGAAGAATTGCAAGGTGAGGCATTCAAAGGAGTTGGAAAAAGATAATTCTCATTGCGAGATAACATTTCATAAAAGGGATTACTTGGCAAGATTTCCAACTTCTCATTTTTGGGAGTATTATGATCTTGCTCATCCTCATCTGCAGAATTGCACGGTGACGCATTCAAAGGAGTTGGAATAAGATAATTTTCATTGCGAGATAACATTTCATAAAATGGATTACTTGGCAAGATATCCAACTTCTCATTTTTGGGAGTATTATGATCTTGCTCATCCTCATCTGCAGAATTGCACGGTGAGGCATTCAAAGGAATTGGAATAAGATGATTGTCATTCCGAGATAACATTTCATAAAATGGATTACTTGGCAAGATTTCCAAATTCGCATTATTGGGAGTATTATGATCTTGCTCATCCTCATCTGAAGAATTGCACGGTGAGGCATTCAAAGGAATTGGAATAAGATAATTGTCATTCGAGATAACATTTCATAAAATGGATTACTTGGCAAGATTTCCAACTTCTCATTTTTGGGAGTATTATGATCTTGCTCATCCTCATCTGAAGAATTGCACGGTGAGGCATTCAAAGGAATTGGAAGAAGATAATTGTCATTGCGAGATAACATTTCATAAAATGGATTACTTGGCAAGATTTCCAAATTCGCATTATTGGGAGTATTATGATCTTGCTCATCCTCATCTGAAGAATTGCACGGTGAGGCATTCAAAGGAATTGGAATAAGATAATTGTCAGTGCGAGATAACATTTCATAAAATGAATTACTTGGCAAGATTTCCAACTTCTCATTTTTGGGAGTATTATGATCTTGCTCACCCTCATCTGCAGAACTGCACGGTGAGGCATTCAAAGGAGTTGGAATAAGATAATTCTCATTGCGAGATAACATTTCATAAAATGGATTACTTGGCAAGATATCCAACTTCTCATTTTTGGGAGTATTATGATCTTGCTCATCCTCATCTGCAGAATTGCACGGTGAGGCATTCAAAGGAATTGGAATAAGATAATTCTCATTCTGAGATAACATTTCATAAAATGGATTACTTGGCAAGATTTCCAAATTCGCATTATTGGGAGTATTATGATCTTGCTCATCCTCATCTGAAGAATTGCACGGTGAGGCATTCAAAGGAATTGGAATAAGATAATTGTCATTGCGAGATAATATTTCATAAAATGGATTACTTGGCAAGATTTCCAACTTCTCATTTTTGGGAGTATTATGATCTTGCTCACCCTCATCTGTAGAACTGCACGGTGAGGCATTCAAAGGAGTTGGAATAAGATAATTCTCATTGCGAGATAACATTTCATAAAATGGATTACTTGGCAAGATTTCCAACTTCTCATTTTTGGGAGTATTATGATCTTGCTCATCCTCATCTGCAGAATTGCACGGTGAGGCATTCAAAGGAGTTGGAATAAGATAATTCTCATTGCGAGATAACATTCATAAAATGGATTACTTGGCAAGATTTCCAACTTCTCATTTTTGGGAGTATTATGATCTTGCTCATCCTCATCTGAAGAATTGCACGGTGAGGCATTCAAAGGAATTGGAATAAGATAATTGTCATTGCGAGATAACATTCATAAAATGGATTACTTGGCAAGATTTCCAACTTCTCATTTTTGGGAGTATTATGATCTTGCTCATCCTCATCTGAAGAATTTCACGGTGAGGCATTCAAAGGAATTGGAATAAGATCATTGTCATTGCGAGATAACATTTCATAAAATGGATTACTTGGCAAGATTTCCAAATTCGCATTATTGGGAGTATTATGATCTTGCTCATCCTCATCTGAAGAATTTCACGGTGAGGCATTCAAAGGAATTGGAATAAGATAATTGTCATTGCGAGATAACATTTCATAAAATGGATTACTTGGCAAGATTTCCAACTTCTCATTTTTGGGAGTATTATGATCTTGCTCATTCTCATCTGCAGAATTGCACGGTGACGCCTTCAAAGGAGTTGGAATAAGATAATTTTCATTGCGAGATAACATTTTATAAAATAGATTACTTGGCAAGATTTCCAACTTCTCATTTTTGGGAGTATTATGATCTTGCTCATCCTCATCTGAAGAATTGCACGGTGACGCATTCAAAGGAGTTGGAATAAGATAATTTTCATTGTGATATCCCATTTCATAAAATGGATTACTTTGCAAAATTTTCAACTTTTCATTACTGGGAATATTATGATCTTGCACATCTTCATCTGCAGAATTGCACAGTGACGCTTTGAAAGGAATTGGAATCAAATAATTTTCATTGTGATATCCCATTTCATAAAATGGATTACTTTGCAAGATTTCCAAATTTGAATTTAAAATATCAATTATTTCTTTTTCTTCCTCTTCAAATTCGGGATTGTCAATGGTAAACTACTCTCCATTGTCATCATAAAACATATATTTTGAGTATTTAGCCAATGGAGTTTCAGTGGAGTGAGCAGAAGTCTGCTCCATTACTCCAGATATGTTTTGTTGAGTGAAGAGAGATAATTTCTTAAAAGACCTTGAATTATCCATTCTATTTGAAAATGCATTCGTGTCCTCGGGAATACTAAGGGCAGAAATATGCGGCATAATTTCATCTTTGATTGAATCAATTTCACCATCTTCATAATTTTTTATCAATTTCTTATCAGCAATTTCTGCACTCAATTCAATTTTTTCTTCTGGCTCTGTAATCGCAACACAGTTATTCATTTTTTGATCAGTGTTTTGAAATTATCTTTTCAAATTACGCGACTTGACTTTGAGAAGTTGGATAAATATATAGTAAGGGATCAAGTGAAGACAATATTGCAAATTTAAATGGCCAAATATTTCAAAAAGACACCACACAATGAATGTAGCAAAACAAACGTCGACATAAGAATCACTTTCGACATTTTTATGACTTCAAAAGGCAGTTTTTTTTCAAGCACAAATTTCAACTTGACTCGCTGCTCGCAAAAGAATAAATACTTAAGAAATAACTTTTTAAACCATTATTTAACTGTAACACACAATTTTTTTTTATTTCGCAACAATGCATTTTCTTAATTCTTAGAAGTTTGTACAATGCTTCATAAAAATTAACTTCGCTAAATTGTTTGGAAATATTATGATTTAATTTGTTACAAAAAATATATAGGTAGCAAAATAATTTTTAATATCTATCGGTTTTCTTCTATTTTTTAAATTTTTTATTTTCAATTACATATGAAATGTGTGTTAACATCTTCGAATAAAACAAAATTAAATATGGCACAATTCATTTTGTATCGGCAACCAATTACTGTGAAAATTTAATTAGTTCAAAGTAGTGTTTAATAATATATTTACTGTAACTTTGAATAAGAATTCTCTTTTATAGCTGGTTTCTCTAAGGCCGGGGTAGGCATTACGTCGATCGCGATCGACCGGTAAGGTCACCGCTATTTTGAGGTGACCACCTAAAAATTTTACCAGTTAGTAATTATATAGGAAAATTTCAAGATTGGCTGACAGTACGCAGACTGAGCCTTCTACTGTCTTTAACAAGAAAAACTAACTTTAGATAAAAGTGTTTTATTCTTTAATATATTTTGTATTGTTTCATAATAAATGTATCTTGATATAATTATATTTGGGGCTATTATTATTAAGTTTATATCTTGCGTTTTGCTTTAAACGCAGTTTTAAAAGTGTTGCTCTTTTACTTTAGTTCTGAATATATATATATACGTACTTATTCCGTACTTATTATTAAGTTATAATAATAACCTTTTCCTCACCTATGACCTTGAGCAATACAAAAATGTCTAAAGGGAATGGGGGGTTTGAAAGTCCACCATTCTCCTCCCAAGACGCCGCCAAACATATTTTTTATTTTTATTTTATCGATTGTCGGGAACAAAGAAAGCAAAATAAAAAATAAATAAATAATAAAAAATTATTGAATAAATAATTAACATTAATAAATAAAAAATTACTAATATCAGTTACTTAATAACATTTTACATGCTATAATGAATCGGAAAAACATGAAGGGTTACGAGGGAGGGTCCGGCCTTGGCCCCCACCCTTGTGCGCGCCACTGACACTGGGTGGACCGCGACTCCTTAAAAAAATTACAAGTAGCCTGCACCCTGGAAAAGTCTACCCACTCCTTCCTTACATGCTTTTTTAACTATGAAAACACACTTCAAGCAACAGGATGTAAAGGATGTAATAATTTCTTATCGACATAAAGTCAAAAAAGAATTCGATTAAGTCAGAATTTAAAAATCTATTAGTCAATATAATTAGTTAAAATTTCCAATTAACTTATAATTCGCTAATAGTATTTTTAGCAGCTGAATAAAAAGTGTGGGATTTTTAACTATAGATATATTTGTGTGGCTGTTCATAGAATTTCCAACAGGTAAGTGCAAAAAATTTGTATTTTGTTTTGACCCCGATATAACGAATAACTCCGAATTAACGAGCAAAATCTTCAGTTTCGATCAATTCTTTAAATCGGGGTTCGAGTGTGCATATATATAAGCTAAGCAAATTAAAAATAAACGACTTGTCGGCTCTGGAGTCTTATCGAACCTACTTTTTCAATCTATCAATAAACTAATAATTTGAATCCATTAGCGAGGAATTCCTTGATCATCAAATGGGAATCATTCAATGACATCGCAATCCCTGAAGGTATTTCGAATGTCTAGATTAGCCTTGATATGTCATTCCTTCGGCTCATCCCTGTCATCTTTGGACTTAAAAGGGGATAGTTGGTGGATAGATGGTAGACTAGTCCAAGTAATAGCTGATACATTAACCGATCCATGAAATAATTTAAATGCATATCGCAAGAAAGATAGCTGTATCTCTGTTTGAACTCAATAATTTCTTGAGGAAAATCTACATATTCCATTGCACTCAATGAAATTTTTTAGGTTTATTATTGTATTGAAATATTTATTTTGCATTTACCTTCATCATAAAAAAGTATAAGTTATTTGTAAAAAAAAATTTCCAATATCATATTAAATACGTATAAAATTGATAACAGAATATGATTATTAAAGTGCACGCCGTCCATAAAGTCACCTTCGGAAATGCATTACAAGAGCAAATGAAAAAACTGACGAACACACTATTCAAACAATTAAAACATATAAAAAATACTCACCGTTTTAAAATTCACATAAAAAATATCCAAAGAAGGAGTCACAAAAGTAACTGACCTAGCCAAATTACAACATTTTAAACCTTTAACTTCGCTTCGTGGCCTCTGAAAGCCATTTTGACACTTCGTTTTAGAGGCTTCTACAGATTTCTCCTTAAGGTGATATGGTACCCTAAAAATCCACAAACGATTGCAATTTTTTATTGATTTATTTGATACCTTGAATTTGTATAAACATGCCTGTAAAATTTACAAGCCTTACCTGCATTTTTTATCAAGTTATGGATCCATATTTGATACTGGACAGCCACTACCATGCCAACATTTCAGATTATCTGCTAGAAAAGAGCCTGATAAAAAATTAATTAATTATTTTTCTACCACGCGTCAATGAGACTGAGATTATATATGCAGTAACAAATCATTTCAAGAAAGAATTGTGCAATTCATGCAGAAATTTTAGTTGTGAATTGTTTATTGAAGAGCAAATGAATTTGGTCAAGTTTTAAAAGTTGTGCTTGCTTTTCATGATATTATTATGAATGAAAATAAAACTTCAAAACAGATTCTCCCTAAGCACAAATACTAAATCTCATTTTTATAACTCAGATAATTAAAAATCTAATTCGCAAGAATAGAACAACTCTCCCATTTTTATATATTTATTTTTGGTGATATATGTATATTCCATGTGTGTGAAATTCAACACTTTTATTATTAAAAGATTTCAAGATATTTATTTAAACAAATACACATATATGTAGTTCTTATATTTTAATATATTTTACTTATAAATTGTTATTTGAATTTGATTTCATTTGTTTACAATATTTAACATGCGAAGGTTTTTAAAATCATGGAAATAAAAAATAAAGGCATAAATATCTTTTGTACATGTGCAATATTTAAGTTGCAAAACTGATCATAGAATCAGTTCTGAGGTGTGTGTATTTATTGTATTTATTTTTTTATAATTAGTAAGATAAAGTTTTATGAAATATTGATCTTTCATTCATTTTCTTCTATATATTCATTATGGCACTATACTGTTTAATTGTTCTACATTTGTTGCAATTTCTTATGGAAAGCAGTATTAAATAATCTAATTAACATTTCATAAAAGTTTCAGACTATTCGATGAATATATATTATATCATACTCTTCATGGAATGAAAACTTCAAACTCGAATTTTTGTACATATACTATTATTCAAAACTCTAAGTATTATTTGATAATTGAAGTATGAGTTTTTGAATTTTCTTATGCATGTTCTGAAATGTATTTTTTGTAAAACTGGACATGGAATTAGCTCTAACATGTTTAGTACTTATTCTAAAAATTTCAAAATCAAAATTAATGGTTTTTTTTAGAATTTTTGGAACTAGCTATAAGAAATTTAATAAAAGATTAAAGAGCAGCAACTG
Source organism: Trichonephila clavata (assembly GCA_019973975.1). Lineage (NCBI taxonomy): Eukaryota > Metazoa > Arthropoda > Arachnida > Araneae > Nephilidae > Trichonephila > Trichonephila clavata. The sequence goes on from BMAO01016761.1 coordinate 96,405, forward strand.
AAAAAACCCTATGCAAAGTTTTATGTAGTATGTTATAAAATACCTGGAAAAAATTTTGAAAGAAAATAAACATTTTTAAAAAAAAGTCTTAAAAATTTAAAAACTGTTAAAAAAGTTCAAAAAATTTAAACTTTACAAACATTGTGCAGCAAATTAAAATTTTTTTGTGTGGAATTATTATTAAATATTAACCTCAATAAAATACAATTAAAACCAAATATCAAATATTAAAAATAAAAAAAAGAAATTGTAAAGATGGTACCGTATTGCCTTAAATGTTTATTCTAAACTGTTTGAAATTTAACTTGCAGCAGTTGCTTTTGAAGTCAAATTTGGCAATTAAAGTTGTCTCTAAGCTTACATTGACTTATTAAGCACTATTGACAAGAACATTCTTTCCTTGTTAACCAATAACCTTCCCTGCCGAAATTCCCCTTTGATTAAAAGAAAATAAAATTCGATATTCCCTCTCTACAATACATTGTAACCAAACGTCTGTGGATTGCCTTATTATTTAAATACATTTCTTTTTAAGATTTCGTATTTTCTTTGAGATCGTTTTTAGCATGTTTAATTTGATTTAGTGCTGAAGTAATCCATCCGTGAAATTTTTCAGAAAAGAAAGTTTGGATTTTGCTAAAAATAATAAATTGTTTTCTCGGACATCAGTTTTTATTTATTGTGTTGAGTGAGGGAATTAGTGAATACTTACGCCACACTCTTCTGCTAATCAAGGCTTTTGGTGACGAACATCATTGTTTGGAACCATGGTCAAGTGACGATGACGACACCTGAACTGCGCCCCTCTCTTATATCCATACCACATCAGCTTGAGCACGTTTAAGCTTCGACAGATTTAGCGTGGATGGTCCCCAACATGATGGATCTTCAGTGATATTAGGTTGTAACTCATGACACGCCGCCCACGAGTCCATTTCCTTGACTATTAGACTACCGCGGTCAATTATTGCGTTGAACGATTGATCATAGAATAGAATGTTGCATAAATAGCACTTGTGTGCTATACTAGCAGAGTAAATTCTTTCTTATATTCAATTTCTATTAGATCTAACGTAAAAAGAACGTTTGTGTTTAAACAACGTTTTTCCAACGTTTGCTTTTAAAATGAATGAAAAACTATATTACAGTGTGGTAATAATGTAACAAAAAAAAGTTTTTCAATATGTAAAAAAAAAAATTATATGCGCATGTTAGTACGAAGGATTTCAAAAACTCTCGTCTAATATCCCTTCTGAGGACCCATTGTTAAATCTGTCGAGACTCTAAAGCCTTAGATTGGCGTAGTGTGGAAGCTTTGAGAATGGTGTACGCTCTCGCAATTTGTTTATTATGTGACATCGTGAGTTGGTTCATCTAAGTGGGATCTCCAGTTTCATTTCAGTATGTAATTTCATGGGTTTTTCAATAATGAGATTCTAAAGATGATTTTCTATCTTTATTCAATAACGAGCACATAAGACGCCTCACCCCCACCACAAGAAAATAAATTACACTTTGTACGAATTTTAGATAGAAATATTAAATTTCCGAGTTGTAGAGAAAACAAACCTGGACATTCGGCAGATACAAACTCTTTTCACTTGGGTCGCTGACGGAGCTCCATCCTTCAGCTACAATCACCGGATCCGCGCATTCACAGTCCCTTGGATCCTTCTCGTTACCCCTAGCGTTCTATAACGTTGTCTAGAGTTCGTTACAATTGTTACATCTGGGAGTGTTGTTTCAGTGGGTGTTTATTAATGTCACACTTTAAAGCAGTAGAATGGCTATTGGCAACGAGCTTATAATTTTGTACTTCGGTCAAGTGAAGGGAGCTGGAACCCTCTCTGCAAACTACCACACAAAGCCAACGAAAACCTTTGAGCTTCGACAGATTTAACGGGCATCATTCCCTATATTCGGTAGATATTCAGCGGCTATAGGGTTTGAACTCGTGTTACACCACCCACGATCAATAAGTCAACTAACCATTTTAAATTGCACATACCATTCCATATTACTAAAAACTACTTAGTTTTTCAATCAATGTTGAAAATAATAGGTTAAAAGAAAATCAAGAAAATATTTCACTATTCATTTCTCTCTCTCTCTCTATCATTTTGATTCATAAAATAAGCTTAGTTTTACACCTATCAGGGAGAAAACACGTACCAAAATAGATTCCAAAACTAATCCATAACAAAAAGAAAGCTGCATATTTTGCAATGACTGTTAGAGACGCCCACTTAAAAAAATGGATGCAAAATTCCTACTTGACAAAAAAAAGGGGGGAAATAATAATGAAAGTTAGAGAAAAGCCGTTTTCAATAGTAAGATAAAAACGAGAAAAGATTGAACAGATTTCCTACTTATAAACCCTCTCAAAAATATGAGGAGAGTTTTAAAGATTTAAATGTAAAAATCCTGAAACGAGATTTTGAGATCGGATTCTTATTTATTTGCGTGTTTTATTCTATGAAGTGGATTCTGAAACTGGAAATTCAGCGAAATCCACAGAAGATCCAATCTTTTTAACACTCAAGTTTCTTCAGAGTCTCGGAATGTTTTATTTATTCGAAACTTCTCTAGGGAAAAAGGGTGAACGCATCCACATTTCCGTAGGTTGTGTGTGTGCCCCCTCCCCCATTTTAGCTTCTTTTTGTGAAATAAGAATATCATTTTGTCTGCCATGTCATTTTGATTCGATTTGAACTGAATGTTAAGTAATATCTGAATATGATTTCGCTTGTCACAACTCTAAGTTTGAATAAAATTTCGATTATGTGTATCACACTCGAAACTGAAATGTACGTAATAGTTTATTGAGAGTTTATTTATCAAAACATCGAAATACATGGTGAGGAATCATTAGATACAGCCCCCCCCCTCCAGATTTATTTCATAATGCCTGATATTCAAAGTTGTATTATTTACGCGTACGCATTATATAAATCTATCAGAAATATAAACTATTAAAAGAGTGTAATGTTCAAACATTAAGTATTTTTTTAATATAAGATACATTATAAAAACACATACTTAATTTTGAAAATAGTTATGCTAAGAATATGAGTATATATCTGAACAGTATACAGAGGCGGACCTTTACTTAAAGAAGTTGCTAAATCCTGAAAAATGTTCGTTGTATGGAAAATTCGTTATATAGATGTTCATCTTTTAATATTCTTTATAAACCACATAAAACAAATTTTAAATTCATAAACACTATATACTAAAAATGGAATTATTCACACCTTTTTGTAAATTAATATCTATTTATCTTATACATCTTACCCATCAAAAAAAAGAAAGAAAAGAAAAACTGCAAATAATACAAGAAAAAAAAACTGTCGAAGAATATACTGCATTTTCAACACTAAGAAAATAATTTTATTTGAAAATTAATGAATTTTAAAGACATTTTCTAATTTAAAGCATACAAGTAATTTTAAACACACACACATACATTATTTATAACTAGAGATTCTAAACATACATTATCACAAGCGTCCTTAAATTTAATTACTCTTAAATCTGTTAATTTTGTTTGAAAAAATGCTTTGTTTCATAATACGCCTCGCAACTTTACAATGCACAAAAAATCCATTCAGGCTTATTTTTCTGTGACCTCTTAAGTTTTTCTTGCCATTCATTTCTACCTAGAAATGGGTCGTATCCAAATGCCTTGGCAGATTGAAGAGCTTTTTCTTTTACGAAAGGTCTAGAGATCGGAACATTTTTACCTCGCATTGTGTATCCATTTCAAAACTACCTCGTCGACATCTTCAAAGACGCGTGTTCTTAAGCGTTCTGAACAAGAATTCAATGAATCATAATTTTTAAACTTATCTCGATTTTTTATATTAGTTGATAAGTTTTTTTGAGAAAAACTGAATTTTAAAGCAATATCCATTTTCTTGATGCCTTTATCCACTTCCTGAAGAATTTTTTTTTTGTTTGATGCTCCAACACTTACGTTTCACATTTTTGTGCTACAGGAAACGAATTTACCTGTACGATTGATCAACACTACAAATGAACGGAGATAATTTCAAGGATGCGGGGACACGAGACAACTCCACTGAGGGTGAAGGGGTATATCGAAGATGGTTCTAGCGAATTGGACAGTGGGAGTCAAAGGTCGTTCTCAGGGAGTTAGACCCCTGTAATAAAACCAGTTTAAGAGTTATGGCCACAACAAATTAATTAAGGAGAGAATAACTTGAAATATCCAGAAATAGTTTACAAATAGGGTGAAAAAACTTGAATAACAGGAATAAAAGTTCGTTATATAAAAAATGCACATTGCTATTGGGAGATTATTTTACGAAAGAAATCACGAAATATGTTCTTGGTTCCAGGAAAATGTTCACTAAAAAATCGCAATATAGAGGTTCATAATGTGGAGATTCGACTGTATTTATTTATTTATTATTTTTTTTTGTGCGAATTAAAGATAGTGTAAGATAGCACAATTTATGCAGCGTGATTTGAAAATAAACTATTGATTATTTTTAAGCTTGATCTAGGGTTATTTTTAACAAAGTGAACATTTGTACTCTTAATTCAAAAATTCTTCAGAGAGTTCTTAGAGATTTTTTGTATTAAATTGAATTTCCAGCATTTGAGTATTATTTTCAGCACCTCCAAAATAGACGAGTAAGGTTTAAATTTAAGTGAAAAAATTGAATCTCCCTCTTTTAAAACACGATTTACTGTCTCTACAAAAAACTATGCGAATTTAACTTTGCACAGTTATCAATTAAATAAATTAAGTTCTAACGAATTTTAAGAAATGTTTCAAGTTTCCAAACATTTACAAGAGAATTTGTGTGGAAATAGAAAGTATCCCTGAGAAAAATAGCAGCATGAATGAAATTCATTTTATAAATTGCACGCTTTATGGCAAAACGTTTTTTTCGTAAAAGAGTAATTTGCAACTAAAATTTCCCCAGTGAGCACTTATTTTGAAAAAAAAATTTAATAAAACAGCTTTCTCTCCTTTTTATCCTAAAAGTTACTTTGCTGAAAAAGGGCTTCATGAAATTACATTTTATTTATTTCTTACCTAATTGTACCAAATAGCACATTCTGTTACAACTGTTTTTAACTAAAGGGAGTTTTTGGTACCAGACAGAGATTAAATACCTAAGATCATCTTTGTTTGGGCTTAATACGTTGCATGTAATTTTAGAATTTTTTTTTGGAGTTTATAAACAAAAAATACAGAATGATTCATAAAGAAGTATGCATTTTCCTAAAGCTGTAAAACAATAACAGTTAAGGAAAGGGAAACCGTAAGGTAGATGTACTCTTAAAGTTTGTGTTTAGACCCTGATGAAAGTGACTTAAGCGATAAAAGACACATCACGTGTCTGCAGTGGATAAGATTTTTCGTGTTATTAAATGGAATTTTGCAACTGCTGTGCAACGGCATTTTCCATCACGATTCGGAGAAGAATCTCCTACAAGAATATCTATCTAACAACGGTAAGAAAAAATTAAAACTACAGGCTGTTTGTGCAGAAGCCCTGGATGAAGTTGAAACTGCCGCTATCAATGGACTAGATACCTAAGCACCCGCTGGTGTGGAAATGGAGTAACGACTCGATGTACGTCGTGTGACTAAGAATTCACGTATAAAACCTCTGTGACTGTCTAAAGTTAAGATAGTCCCATACAATTCTGTTACAAGCAACATTATAGTACCTTAAATTGTTCTCGATTTATCGTACATTGAAACTGTTTATTTCGTAATAAATCACCCAATATATTTGTAGAATATCATGTTTCTAAAAATGCCTCCTTTGCTTTTAACACTCAAGAACCACGAAATAAAGATTGGGGAAATCCCCATTCTTTATCGGGTGAAAAGTAAAACGCAGCTAAGACAGAATTTGGAGGCAGAACTTTCCGGAATTAGATTCGATATGACGTAAAGTGAATAGAAATTCGTTCTTGAAAAACGCACGAAGGAAAAGATTACCCACCTCAGAATTTCTTCTCTCCCATCGAGAACAGAGATTAGGGTCCCCAATAGCTCGACGGAACGATTTGAAATGGTTCTCGACAACGTGACTGAGAAGGCCTCGGAGGAATGGAGCTGGGGCAGAAACAAATAAAAGGTTTTGAGGAAATGCAGTTTTGTTTGAAGCCATTGACTGAAAGTGTTTTGAAATCTCCTGAGACTCGTAGACTTCAGATTTCGTTCCGATTTTAAGTTCTGTTCTTTAAAGTGATTTCTCTTTTCTTATTATTGGGTACAGTTCAAAATCGTATTTATATACCACATTTATCCCCATATAGAAAGTAATATCTTTTAAATAACTAGAATAGTCTAATTTGAAATGAGTGCTATATAAATTTTTCAGAATGTGTGTAACTAGTTTTCCTATGGATGTTTCATAATAATAATATGTATATCTCATACTTTTCTTATCCCACTTCCTTAACTCTAAAATCATGTAATGTAAATCTATCAAGCTTCAAAGTCCTGAAAGCGGGTGATGTTGGAATTTAGAGAGTTTGCGGCAGGCTCTTCACTTGGCCAAGGTACATTACATCGTCAGTTGGATGTAACCCTAAACTAGGGCTCAGTGTGGGACATCTATTAACAATCCATTAACCAACCGAATCCCATTTAAGAGACATGAGAATATATGAAATTGCATTACATCTTTTAACTACTACTTTATACCATTTAAAATAGTCCTAAATTAATATGTAAAATGATAATGTTATTAGTTTTTGCGAAGAGTTCATTCTTCCCCTGAATAGTAAAAAAAAACAAAACCTCGAGTATACAAATAAATTTTCTGTCGAAGTTGACGGATTTTATAAAGCCTTGCTTTTATCTTCCTATTTTGATATTAATTTAGAATTTATATATTTTTTTAATAAATGTCAGTTTTCTATTAAAACAAAGTTTTTAATTCAAAAAATTAGTAAGCCAAATTAACAGGCAATCAATTTTTTAAATATTATTTTGTTTTAAAAAAATCAAATTTATAATTGTTTAAATAGGAGTAATAATAATTGGATATATATATATATATATATATATATATTTAATGGTCCTGTGTAATTCAAGTAAACTTTTATTACATCAAATTTACTAATTATTTCAGTTTTCTTCATTTTAACATTATATAGCTCATATAAAAACACACATTTCTTTCTTGGAATTGTCAATTTCCTTAGAAGCCTATAAAACATTCTATAACCCCACACACACAGATATTGCCAAAATAGTCAAAACTTCTCATATATGGTGTAACATTAGATACAAATGCATTCAAAAATATTCCATTCGATAGCTTTACTTCAAGAATAGCCATGGAAAATGTATCATTAAATTTTCCATGTGAACGGACTGTTTTACCCTATTTTTCTTGGGGGAGGGGATTTCATTTCATATATATATATATATTCAAAATTTCTCTCTCTCTCTCTCTCTCTCTCTCTCTCTCTATATATATATATATATATATATATATATATATTGGTACATTTATCGAGTGGGGTGTAGTGTTTATTATGATTTTACTAAAAAGTTATCTGCAAAGAAAAATACATTTTTATTGCTTATATAACTAAATCTGGAGAATTTTCTCTTCGCAAATATAATATTGCTCCCTGTAGAGTAATTACGATCTTTCAGAATACAAATTTGTTTTCCATATCTCTACTGCAATGAAACGTGATCTTTAATGAAAGCAATAAAGCAGGCGTAACAGCGAACGAGCTTTTTAATATGACCACTTCCCAAGCCTCATTCCAATGGGTACAAATGAGGAACTGGGACGAAACAAATCAAGCTGAAGAGACAGTTGGCGACGATAAAACCTGATTTATATTGGAAGAAAAAAATTATTAACGCAAAGGGAACTACCACTAAATTTTTCAATCTGCCCCCCCCCCACCTGTTTTGGTTTTAAGAAATCGTATTATGTTAAGTTTAAATATTTTCAGTCTCATGTAACACACAATGAAAAAATTTTGTAATACATTAACTCAATATTTGATTAATAATTCTTTATGTAAATATCAAACTAATATTACACTTACATTTAAGACTATCAGTAAAAATGAAAGGAAAAAAATTAAAATTGGTTCGAAATTATTCTTTTCTTTTGACTCATTAAAACTTTTTTTTAACACCTACAAAGTACCTCTAGCGTACCATATTATTATTTTTATAGTAGTTTGTCTTATTTTATCACTGTTATTTGTTTAAACTTTTAAACAAATAATGTTTGAAAAATCGTTAGTTTTTTTTTTAGAATATTGAAAACGTTTATTTTTATACAATAAACAAAATTAATTTAAAATATTTAAAACACTTGATGGTGTCTAGTAAAACTTAAGATTTACACACCAACACTACAGGCAGCCAATTGTATAAAATTCAAAAATGAAATGCACTTATGAATTAATATCTTATTAATATACATTTCTTTAAAATATAAATTACATTCAAGTAAAACAAAATTTGTAAGAAACCGTATGCGCTTCAGCAGATTTAGGTAGCTGTTCAATAAAAAAACAATTTTCCGTTTTTCAAGGTTATATCATTTTATTTAACAAATAATTCAGTTACGGTATTTATTACAAAATACGGCAGCAATTGTAACAGAAATTCACTAAACCAATTAGTTGCAAGTGTATTATCTTAACCCAGGCAAGTCAAACTCATATTGTATTACGTTCCACAAAATTTATTTTAAGGGGGGAGGGGCGCATATGTTTTCAATATTCATAAAATTAATCAAATCAATCTCGTTAAAGAATAACCAAACAATTATGAAGCATTAAATTGGTGCATTAATATCTTAATTATTAATTTCTACGAAGACTTTTTCTTATAACGTAATTCAATGTTTTGCACAATCAAGTGGAAAGCAATCTAAAAATTTTAAATCCTAATTTTTATTTAAATATCTCATATTAGTTCCACATATATTTAAAAAAAGCTTTTTGGAGAAAGGATCACATTTACTGGATTACTTTTTTACAATAATTATTGATAGTTTTTTTTATCGCAGCTTAACTGATTCATTAAAGCAATACAAAGGCTATTTGATGGATTTTGTAACATTGAATTACGTTTTAAGACGAATGCGACACGTGAGTTGGTATTCCATTCAAACATTTATTATTTTTGTGAGAAAGAATATTTATTATGTATACATGTAAATATTCCTTTTAATAACTGACGTTTACTTTCTATTAAAAAGGTAATCATTCCATGCTTTTTCCAATAAATCTCTTTATGACGATGATGATGCCGTGTCCCTGATAATACCAAATCAAACAGTATCATGGGCCCATGTTCTGGCAATCTGTTCAATAATATCCACGTAGTGGGTTTTAGCGAAAACATTACCCCTATTTGTTGTAGAGCAGCAATAGTAGCTGGGCAGTCAAAAATACGAGCAGGTGTTAGCTCTGTATCTCTCTCTCTCTGAGCAGATTATTATTCTACCATCTCTATCAGTCTTCGTTCCTCTGTAATGACCTGTTCTTAGCCTAGCAATTGTCTTTGTTATAAGACGGTCTCCACTTATACTGCAGAGTCGATGCTTCACAGAATTGACTTCTCTCTCAATTGGAAATTTGCGCCAGCATTTGCGTCTAATAAGGTAGCATTGACAAAGTTGTCATTATAAAAAATTCTAGCCACTTTCGGCAGTTTTTACGCATTTTCATTATCTGTAATGTCAACATGGGCAGGCAACCATTAGAGGATTCAGACTTTAATTAAGTCATGTGTTCTAAAAGAGGTCCATAGATCTCTTTTGTTATACATTTCAGCATGTAGTTGTAAAGTAATGAAAAAGACAAACACAATGTGAAAAATGAACACACATAAAACAAAAAAAAACAATACTAGTAAAATAATACACAGATTACTTAAAAGCTTTGTTAATGAGATAAGTTCAATGAGTGTAAAAAAAATACGAGCTAGAGTTAATGAGGCATGATTTAGGAATGGTTTTTGTGTGTGGTTTAAAAACTTAAATAAAGCCCAACAAAAAGATATCTTTCTTAGTTTGGGTCAAATGTAAATTAAGAGATTGGTCTCGTTAAGGGTAAAGTCGCTTTATAAGCTTCATCGCAGTAAGTTCAATAAAATCTCAATTAGTTTTTATTACTCTCAAAATTTTAAGGAAAAAATAAATGCTTGAAAAAGGAACTAAAATAATTTAAAAAGCACTGAGACCAAATTAATTTTTTTGTTTGCATTTTACACAACATTGCAATCCATTATACGTCTCCAGTTTGAGAACAATACTACAGAGTGGGTTCTGAGTGTTTTAGTACACACAGGAACAAAAAGTCATAATTTAGATAAGAATATAGAAAAATATATCCACTTCTAGCTAATAAAAATGAGAACTTTAATTGCATAAAAAAGAAATTTAAAGAAGGAGATACTACTTAATTATGTTTAAAAGAATAGAACACAACTGTTCAGAACTTTTTAAAGACTCTTTAAAAATATTTTGATGGTATAAAATTCGAAAAATTAAAAAAAAAGTTCTTGTTCCATAAATATTTAGCAACTGTTTCTTCTATACAAATGCATTATTATAGTGTCTGGCTACTGTTGGGAATAGATTTGGAGAGTTTGGCGCCGTTCTCCGTACAAGAGTCAAAGAGGTTTTGTGGGAAGATGGAAGACCTTCGAAAGGGAGGCAGAGAAAATGCCCTTGGTTTTGGAGTGTGAAGGCGCTGGACTAAATTGTGTGTAAAGGAAGGAAAGTTCCTTTGTTTTAGCCCGATGCACAGGGCTTGGTTTTGCGGTACCAAGGAGATAGAGTTTCTTGGGGTGTGCTAAGTTTATATTGTACTTAGAAAAAATACAATTCTGTTCCTTTTGGCTCGACGTACTGTGTCTGGAATTATTGAAAAATAATGATTAAAGAAATTACAATTACATTTTAAATTCAAGCAATGTAAAAAAAAATGTTTCAGCATACACCCTAATTACCAATCATGTTAGGCTTTTATACAGCTACTATTAAAAAGATGCTTAAAATTCGCCAAGAATGCTAGGGGGGGGGGAGGGAGAACGAATTTACCTTCCGGGAGTATATTACATCCTTCCAAAAGTTTTAATGACATGTTGTTTTTTTGTTTAAAATAATCAGTTTTTGTTAGTGACTAACTGCATGGCCCGGCATTGCACAGGCCTTTTCGAATGCATTACTTTTTCCTTTGAGAAACTTTTCCTTACAGACGACGTCAGAAATTTTGGATATTTCTAAGTTCGTCATTACTATTTCTTTTTTCTATATCTCTTCCACTTTTTTTCCTATCAAAAGAGAAACCAGAATTTATTTTAGAAGTCCAAAAGCAAATAAATAATACGATTAATTTCTTTTCTAAAATATAATGTTTTAAGGAGAAAAGTGCCATGGAAGACATAAGCAATGGTACAAGAGATAGTATTGATATTTACAATAATTTATACCACAGATCTTTAAGTATTTCGTCGTTAATAAATAATTTTAATTAAAAATAACGGGCTAAAAGGAGCTAGAAAAGGAACAGAAATTGGCGTGATTCGTAGGGGGATCTCTTTCACTCTCCTGAAATGCCAAACATTAAAATTGTGGCTTGTGCATTAAATATAATATTTGAGGAACAGTTTCCAGAGTGTGAGGTGTTGACTCTGTTCCACTTTTTTCACTTCACAGCTTCCAATAAGAGTGTTTACATAAAAAGACTACTTTAATGGTTGATTATGTAAACACATATTGCAGTATAAAAATTTATATGGACACTTTTTTTTTTAAATAGATTGCCTACATATTAAAAAAATTTTAAGGGTACCAGCAAACCATGCACTTTCAAAAAATTTATTTTTCAACTGTAGTCTTTTTTTTAATCTAAAAATGTTACTACCATCAATTCTAACTGAAGAATATAGAATTGTTGTTTTTAGATTTGCTTAGCATATTAAAAAATATGTTAAAATTAAGAAGACAAAAAAATTATTATTACTGAAATGGGAAAAAAATGGGTAAAAATGTACAAAAAATAACTTAAACACGGCCCATTCTGTACTACAAATTTATAAACAGATTTTCAATTTCTGAATTCTGATGTGTTGCTATGTTATTCATTTGTGGTTTGAGCTTCAGGATAAGAGATATTCTAATTTTTACAAAAATTAGAGCACTTTATCTTAGTTATTATATGAAATTGCTTAAAAAACAGTCATTATATTAACATAAGGGAGTGTATATTTTGTAGTAAAATAGCAATTGATAAATCTGAAAGTTAAAACACTTATACTATTATACAGAACATACACAAAAAATTTCAGTTCATTATTTTCAAAACTTTTTGAGCAATCGCTGTACCCGTTTGAGTTTTTTTTAATTTTTTTAAACACATTTCGAGTAAAATGCGTTTTAAGGTATGACATCTTGTTTAAATTAATGGCATCTGCTTTTACTAAAACACTTGTAGTTTTTGTTCCAGTGAACGGCAAATAATAAACTTGGTATTTTTATAAAGTTAATAAGATGGCCTGTAAAAAAAAATTATAAAAAATATTGTAAAATTTTGGCAAAATTCAGAATTTTAGGATATTTGGATACTTAAAAAATGGTAGCATTATAAAACACATTGATAATATTTTGTCATACGGATCAAGAGGTGCCATCCGACAGAAATCTGTGTTAAGACATTGATTTCTATTAAAATATGATAAGCAATGAAGATTAAAACTAAACAAAACTACACGAGATTGGCACTAATTGAAAATCCATCTGCCTCCTCAAGCCATATGGGTTGTTTTTTCTTAGTAAATATTCAGCTTTCTAATCTTGAAATTAAAACAGAACATAATTAAAAAAGACACAGTTTATATTAAAACAGATAAATGAGAGAGATACTTTAAAAGTAAAATAAAAAAATTCGCGCACAGGTGTAATGCAGATTTCGCTTTTTTCAATCTCAAGGTCAACATAAAAATAATAAAACTTCTGCACAAAAACCAGGACACAAATGAATGTTTCGTCTATTTAGAGTACTTTAATTAGCATCAGGCTGCATAGAACCAGAAAAGATTAGAAGTTAAAGATGCATTACGTATATTTTTTAGTAATATTTAATTCTGTTCTTGCTTAATCTGGGTCAGGGAACTAATAACATACAATTCCTGACTATGGAATGGCTACAATAATGAAATTAACACTCTTAATTATTAGAACAATGCTCCCGAGTATTAAGTTGATAAAATTGAGACTTTATAGGCAGAGAAATATGAAGATTCACATTTTGAAAACAAATTAGTTATTTACTTTTCCTATAGCTCAGTTGATACTTCCTCATAAAAATTCTTACTCGAAGGTTAAAACACCCTACCTTATACTGCGTTTTTGAAAATGTATAGACAGATATAAAAAGAAACGAGCTTTACGATGTCGCATATAATATGTAACATCTGACATGTTATCGTGGTAAATACGCAATAGTGATTTTAATCCTGAAGAAAATGAAACGGGTATGATTGGAAATAATTTTCTATGGAATAATTATATCTTTAATGAAAGTTTTGTTTAATTAACACAATGAGTAATGCAATTTTTTATCAAAAATATTTATTCTTGTTCAATTTGGGGAAGAGCGGAGACAATATATTTATGAAAACTAAAATATGACACAAACACTTGTGATTTCAAAGTATTTAAAAATCGTTGAAAAACAGCTTCAATAACACAGTCTTTGTTTGGTAAAGCAGTAGTTGGGTGGTCGTTGATGTTTGTGAGAGAATTGTGTTCGCTGCACGTGCCCGAAAATCCCTTCTGCGTTGAGTTGAATTTAGTGCAATTTTTTTCGGTTGTTCTCCTCCAGTTTTTAAATCCTCAGATTTCACTTACAACGAGCCTTGAGACTTTGACATTTGAGCGTTAGAATCCCAAGTTTATTTTGGATGAAATCTAATAAGACTTTCTGGTATGTGCGGAAGGCTGGAGGCTTAATTGCTACTAGAGTTGGACTCGAGACGAGGGTAGCGAAGAGACACCACCAAGCGCGCTGTTTGGTCAAATCACACAGCGAGAGCTTCCCCGACTTCCTGTTACGAATTTCCGTCCCTTTTCACGAAATCATTCCAACAAATATCCAGCAACCGAGAGTAAAGATGTTACACATCAAAAACACTTGATAACTGGGACACATATTGTTAAAAATATAATACTCATTTTATGAATTGATGACGTTTTTATCTTTTGTTATAATTGTAAATCCTTTAAAAAAATATAAGCAATTCTGTAAAGCAATATCAAGATACATACCTGGACAATGTAAATCTATAAAAAATAGAAAATGCTTCTATTTAGGTATTGTTTAAGATAGTATTATGTTAATTGCAATCAGAAAAGAATTTTAAAAAACAACCTCTGACATAAATTCTGGTGAATGGCCCTGTAACATTAACGTAGATGAAATATTAACAAAAGTTACCTTACTGTCCTCCGAAATAGTCACCTTCCGTAACAGGGCCGATCCTAGGGTGTCGGCCGCCCGCGTGCAAAGACCTATTTGGCCGCCCCTCTAGACAATTTTCAGGTTATGACTAATATTTAACATTATGAACTCATGAACCTGTATCAGAATAAAAAGTAAAACATTAATAAAAATGCAAATTAAATTTCAAGTGCAAAATTTTATTTTTTGGCCAGCTAAAAGGTTATAACAATGAAAAAATACTTTAACAAAATCATAAGAAAACGAAAATATTACCTTTGAAAGAAAAAAAGATATTTCATAAGTAGAAATGAGAAACAGAAGTATTTTCTCGGAAAATATTATCTAATAAAAATAGTACTAAAGCATAAATCTACTAAAATGAAAAGTATGTAAATCATTTTTCTACAAATACAACCTAATAATTGACAATAAAATAACTTTTTTTGGCTTTCTGAGAGGTAAATTTGTCAATAATTTCAGTGAAATCAAATTTTTCAGAGATTTCGGATTAAATAGAGATGATAGCCAAATTTGAACACCTTGCGTTATATTATTTCTCAAGTAATTTAATAATTTTTAATTTACTGAAACTTCTTTCATTAGAAGTCACAAAACCAGGTAAGACTTTTAAAGAATTCTTGTTGCTAGAGCAAAATTTGTATGGGGGGAGATGAAATGTTAAGCATAATTGATAATTATGTGAATAAAGAAGGAACTGTAAATCCGAATGGTAGGAAACGTGATATGCGAGTGTAAAATAGTTATAAATTAAGGAAGCAAATCAAAAGAATGATAATATTTAATTTTATTATCCAAAGTAGAGTTTGAAAAAAAACTGAGCATAGCAAAGATTCACACTTTAAAGAAAAAAAGGAAAGAAAACATTAAATAAAATACTGATGCTACAATTTAATAAGGCGTGTGGAATCCAGGTAACTTCCACAGCAATTTACAATACTTGCTATGAGATGATGAATGAGTTGTGGGCTCAAACGATTCCAAGCTTGATGGAGAGCTCTCTTCAGTTCTGTAACGGAGCTTGGTGGGTGCAAAAGAGCTGCAATTTGTCTCCCGAGCATACTCCATACATGCTCGACAGGATTTAAATCTGGGGAGTTCGCAGGTCACGACATGAGCTGGATGTTTTCAGTTTCAAGGAAGTCTTCAATCAACACCGTTCGGTGACATGGCGCATTACCAACCATGAATATGAAGTCAGGGCAGACAGCACCTCAAAA
Source organism: Trichonephila clavata (assembly GCA_019973975.1). Lineage (NCBI taxonomy): Eukaryota > Metazoa > Arthropoda > Arachnida > Araneae > Nephilidae > Trichonephila > Trichonephila clavata. Next base: position 112,130 of record BMAO01016761.1, read on the forward strand.
CAAGTGAACATAAGGCTCAAGAACTTCGTCTCTGTATCTTTGAGCAGTCACAGACACCGTGTGCGGCCGTCCATCCTGATGCCTGTCCATACAATTACTCCTCTTGATGAAAAATGATGTCTTTCCGTTATGTTTCTTGGTTCAAAACGTGTTCCACGTTCTCTCCATATCATTACCAGTCGAGAATCACTACTCAGACTAAACCAGGACTCGTCACTGAACATCACATTGGCATACTCTCCCACACTCCAATGTTGATGTTTCAAACTCCAGTTCAAGCGAGCGCGATTATGCGCAGACGTGGGGAAATGCAAACTGCTGGTCTTCTGGTATACAGGCCAGCATGATTGAGTCTGCTGTAAACAGTTTGTCTCGAAATTCGTATTCCTGTGGCAACTGTGAGCGCCGAACCCAGTGCTGTGGCAGTACTGCCCCTCTGACATCACGCACTATTACCAGATATCGGTCTTGGCGAAGAGTTGTGACTCTTAGTAAACCTGATACTGGTTGTCGTGTAACATCTCCCATTCTTTGAAACCTCTGCCACAGTCTTGAGATCACAGACTGGTCCACATTAAGAATTCGAGACACTTCGGTTTGTGATCGTGAGGATTCCAGCATTCCAACGATTCTTCCTTTCGTAAACATGTCCAATTGGCGTCTTTTTGCCATCATTCACCTTGTTTGATGGTTAACAACATTCATTCGCACAACAGTTGCACGAAACTTGTCTGAGCTGTATATGCTGCGTGAATCGGTTTCTCTGCGTTCCGACTTATGCCGTTGTTTCGCGCATGATGTAGTCGACTGAAACCTTTTGCATAAAACCAATTTTTTTTCTTCACCCAATTAATATCCGCAAGAAATTTGGAATAATTTTACGAATTTACTCTATGTTTTTCGCATTTTACGACTTATGCTTAACTTTTGGACACCAGTGTAATTTATGATATCACAAATGGTTATTTTTACCTGGAAAAATATTTTTGAAGGAATTAATTTGATTAAAGAGCTCTATACTCTCTATATTTTTCACAATACTTTTTTCCTCCTGTACCTGTAACTTAATATGTGGCCACGGTAGCTTAGCGGTCAACGTCATGGACTGGAGTGTCATGATTTCAAACCTAGAACCGCTGAAGCCTGACGTGCAGAGAGGCCGATGCACGTTAAATCTGTCGAGGCTCAAATTTTCTTCCGTTGTGTTAGTGTGGAAGTCAGGAAAACGGGAGTTTCAGCTCAAGTGTCATCTTCATCATTTGACCATGGTTCAAAATTACATGGTACATCGCCAATAGCCCTCGTGTAGCTTCATAGTGTGACGTTAATAAATACATTCACTTGGAAATATTGTTTAACTCATATAGAAAGCAGAATATTGAAAAACATTTAAATAATGAGGTAAATCTTTCATTTACCGAAGGGATCACGTGATTAAGAATTGCAAAATACACTGCTGGCCCCCCCAAAATGAGACACCAAGAAGGACTAGAGATATTACAGTGAAATTTATTTGGCAGATAACATGTTGTACAAAGATCAAACGATTAAAATTACAGCCTCTTGTGACGTGGGGATGATGACAAAATCAGCAGTTAGTGTAGCCGCCATTGTTGACTATAACCACTACCCCATGCCTCGACATAGAATCAAAGAGGCTTTGGATATACCCTTGGGGGTACAGCAGTCCATGCTGCTCCCTCATTGTGGAAAAGTTAATCTGGTGTAGCAGCGGGTAGTGTATCCCGGGCTAGTCATTGTGCAAGCATGGGCCACACGTTTTCGTTTGGCGATAAATCGGGAAAACAAGTGATGGGTGGCTTGGAGGCTGGAAAGCTTAGATGCTGATCGGGTTTGAAGATGGCCCCCAAGACACATGTAATTTGTGTATTCCCCTTGTTTATTGTTGACAGGATGTGGTCGGATTCCTAAACCGGGTGTTCCAGCGCGGGATGTCAATGGTCATGAAAGTTGAATGGACTCATAAATTTAGAGAGAGTCGCGAGTTTTGTAACTTTGCGCTGGGTTCCTGACCAATGACTAGGCGAGACCAAAGGGCTCACGGATGCAAAAAGGGGTAATTTGCCTTCACTTAAAAAGCAGGAGCCGAGACATTTCTCTGCAGATTAAGATTAAAATGACTAGTTGATTACGAGAAAATAGAAAATAACTTCGAGCACCAAGCCGGCCTCCCATCACCTGGCTTCCGTTTCAGATAAGTGGAATTTTAATTTGTTTGTAAATAATGTTTAATTTTAATTTCGTAATGTGTTTTCTCTAAATTAAATAAATCATTTAATTTAAATTTAAAGCGAGTAATGTCATTTGTGTGCATTGTCTCATGAACTAATTTTAAGTACTAACCACTATCATGTGTGATGCAGACTAAGTTAAATAATCGAACCTGAGTAGTAGATGTTAGGATGTTAATTTAAAGTAAAATTTGTAGCGCTGCATCACAAGCAAGCCAAGGAATCAGATCAATCTGATCGGTAAAAAAGAACACTTGAACATTGCGTGCTATGTCTGGTCACGAATTATCTTGTTGGAATATGGCTGGTGGTCAGCGCTGAGTGTATGGGAGGATCACGGGATCCAACGCCTCAGATATGTAGCTCAGGCTGTTCAGTGTACCAGCAATGCGTACCACAGGGGTGCGACAGTGAAATTTAATGCCACCCCAAACCATGATACCTACTGCAGGATCAGTGTGGCTATACATAAAGCAACAGTTTGGCAGCCTCTCACCACGGGGTTCTCCAAACTCAAATCCGACCATCATGATGTTGCAGGCAGAAGCGATATTTGTCAGTAAGCACAATGTCGTTCCATTCCGTTGTCTATGTCCACAATTTATCGCACTATTGACGGCACAAACGCCTATGGTTTCCAGTCAAGGGTAACCTCGTAATCAAATAACGGATCATCTTTGAGCAGGGAAATTCGGGATCAATACTTAAATCTCTAGAAAGTATTTTTTTCTCAATAGACAAATATTTAAAAATTATCGTCAGATCTTTCGGAAACTAAATATTTTTAAATATTATCTGAGGCTTTAAAGTATTCCGTGATGTTTAATTTAGGATTTTGAAGCATTTTACTCAATATATCAATTTTTTATAATAAATCATTCCAAATTAAAATTGAACAATTGAACACAAAATTTAAATGTTTCGAGACTTAATTATTGATTCAGCCCGCAATTTTTTCGTGTCTTTGGTGGTATCTTCAATTAAGGCATTTAATGCGATAATATTTTTTTGAGGTTTTGTTTTAAATATCTAATAGACGCGCGAGGATCAGATACGAGTTTCCCGGCTTATTTCAGTTAACGATTTTAAAATGAGACTTTTCATGTGTTATTTTAATCAATCTCATCGACTCCGAAATGCAATTGTATACCTCATGTACCATATCAAGCAAACCAGAAAATTCACCACTGCACCTGGCAGCGTCATTAACGATGAGATTTGATGTATGAGCCGCTTATGGCAAGTATAATGCTCCAGAATTTATGTCGAGAATCCTTTTTGGAAGCCCTATATTTTTCTCCTTCATGTTCGATCCATAATCGAAGGCCTGGTCCCGTTTATTTTTAACTTCGAGTTGCAGAATATGTAACAGAACTATTCTAATAGAAAATTGCACATACCTTATCCAGTGGTATTAGTTACAAAAAAAAAATCTCAGAAAAAAAATTCTAAAATTCCTTACCATCAGTAGTAATTACACGTCTAATTACATACGTTTTTGGTTCTGTATGACGAATATCTGACGTAGAAGAATTATAAAGTAATAATTGGCTTCTTTCACAATGCGGGTTATCTCATTAAGAATAAATTCGGCTAAAATATTGTTTCATTTTGAAAATGTTGCCCTAATTAGTGTGGAATACGTGTTTTAGCTTTACATTTACTAACATTATTAAGATGTTCGGAAAAAACTGAATCAAATTTGGCCCAAATCTCGACTGCCTTTAAAAAATAACCATATTTCTAGGACACGACTTCATACTAGTTTCTCTGAATGCCAAATTTTGACTGGCTAAAAATTGTATTATTGCAATCCTTCTTTCAGTGATGGCATCCCATAGCTTTTTCTCTCGTTTGTAAAGATTTTGTTCCACATCAATAATACAATTTTTTTCAACCTCGACCTTAATTCGCTCCACAATATAGAGTTATAAATGGTATAGAGAGTTGTTTTATAGTATTTTCATGCTTATTACAGTAATCCGAACAATAACCCCAATCCGAAAAGCCAATACCTACAAATTGGGTTGTAAAAATATTTTTACTGAACCAATTTACATGCACAACAAAAAATACGATTTATTTTTATGGAATTACAGATTCACGTGCGATTTATTATCTTCCCAATCACTTAAGTTTTGTTAAAATATGAACAGCTGAATTTTCCACCATTTTCATCGACCGTAAATTTAAAATCTGGTACTTCTTTGAGACCCTATTCTACTAATAAATCAATATTTTTTATAAAAATGTTCAGTTAAGTACACTTTTCACTCAAAAATTCGCTTTCGGCTTCACTGGGAATGGGACTGTTACCGATGATCTTGCCCTTTCATCTCCTTCATCGGTCGTGACATCCTTTGATTTAGTGTTTGTATGGAACAGATTATAACTGATATTAGTAAGAGTGCGTTTGTAATATTTAGATTGAAAATCTTTAATAAAAAGATCCAGTAGTGAAATTCACAAAAACATTGTTTTCTTCACTCTCTATTCCTTAAAAGTTATCTTTCATGGGTTGACAAATCTCCCTTTATTTTTATATGCAAGTAAAGGTAAAAATGATAAAACCGGAAATATAATTTTATAATCTTTTATTAGAAATTAAGATTTATTGCGAATTATCGTTAAATATGGAAAACAAATTTTTAAATCTAAATACGAAAGGTGTATCTGAAATATGTTGAATTTGATAAAAAAAAAACCTCTGACTTTTTATAAATAAATTTATTTCCTACATATCTGTAGCCAATTTCTAAATGCGGGGGAAATTTTTTAAAATTATTCTAAAAAAATATTTAAATCTGTTGTACAAATAAATAGATCTAAAATCTTCATTGTAACGAGTAAAGCAAAAAAAGAATGTTTTGACCGTACTTCAAAACAGACAATAGTAGACAATTTTGTTACTTAATTTAGGAATCAGTGAATCAGGCAAAATTATAGTTCAACACGGCTTCATCAATTCAATCCTAAACGTGATACACACAGGAGGTGTTATGAAGAACCATCAGTTAGATAAATCCTGTCAACATAGAGAAAATAGTAAACACGGTGACACGGAGGTGACTACAAGGATTAAATTATATAAAATTACTCTTCAACTAGGGTTTCTGAGTTTCCGGTTTTCTCCATTCTCGGGAATTACTTGTCGTTCCCAAAATTCCTAGAAATATATCAAAATTTCAAAAAACTTAAAAACAAATTATTTTTAAATAATATAAAAAAAATGTATAAAATAAGGAAAATACCGTTTTTTAACATGCTTTTTTGTAAGTTTCACTTGCATGTAACGGAATCTTAGAACTCGATTTTTACCCACTTAAAAAGATAGGATTTATTCGAAATTTCGCACACTTGTCGAGGACCGATGACAATACAATAATTTCATAATTTTGTTCCATTGTCCTTTTCAGGATCGTCAGGAATAAGGATAATCAGATTTGGTGACAATTCCATATACCATTTCCAGATTTAGCGACTTATTGCACATATCATTTTTAAATTTGTTGACTAGTTCCATATACGATTTTCAGATATGGCGACTAATTTCATACATCATTTTCAGATTTGGCGACTAATTTCAGATTTAACGACTAAAAGAATGATGTAACCCTAAAGCAAGTGTTTATAATTTAAAGTTAATTGCATGCACGTATAAAATACACTTGCGGTTTATAGAAATAAAACAAACAAATAAATTAAAAGTAAAAAAACTTTTTTAAGAACAAACTTTTATTTAAACGTTCTAAAAAGAATAAAATAAACTTTTCCTTTAAAACTTTTTTTACTATCAACTTATAACGTCATTACACAATTCATATGATATAAAAGCTTGTCGCAATATTTAAGTACTCGTATTATCGTCATTGAGGTAAAGTTATTTATTTTACTTGTTTATCTACACAGGTAAATCTCGCGACAAGCTTTTATATCATATAAATTGTGTAATGACGTTATAAATTGATAGTAAAAAAAGTTTTAAAGGAAAAATTTATTTTATTCTTTTTAGAACGTTTAAATAAAAGCTTGTTCTTAAAAAAGTTTTTTTACTTTTAATTTATTTTTTACTTTTTAGTTATCGCTGGACTGGTTTCTCAGCCTGTTCAACTCATTCAACACTGGTTCACCATCCCTGATTTAGCTGAATCAATTCTTGCAAAAAGGGTATTAGACGAAAAACACAATTTTTTTAAATCCGTAGTTTTGTCAATCTTCGTGCAGATCTTGGGTAATATTGTTCTACATACGAAAAAAAAGGTTTCGTGAAATTATCTTAATAAATGACGAAGTTATTAAATGTTTAATTAAAATTTTGACTATTTCTTGAAAAATCTTAAAGAATATATTATTTATTTGAAATATTTTGAAGGTAAGAGATATATTTCTCTAACATATTAGAAGAAAAATCTAGTTATTTATTAAAAAACTTCAAAAGGCATTTAAATATTTGTATTAATCAATAAAATGCTTAAAATTCAAAACGCATGTTGTAATCAAAAAAAAAAGTTTTATTAACTAATGATAATATTTTGCAGGACATTGGATATCTTCTACGTAAGAATCTATTTTTTTAATTGCTCAGGTCATCTTTAGAAACTTGATTTTGAAAAAATAATTAACCATCGCATTATTTTTATACAGTCAAACCTCCATGTAATGAACCTCTATTTTGGGAATTTCTCTATTTTAAGAACTTTTTCCTGGAACCAAGCACATATTACTCTTTTCTTCGTAAAATAACTCCAAATAGCGAAGTGCATTTCCTATTTAACGAAATTTTTCTTCTCAGATTCGATTTTTCTCTTCTTATTTTAAAAATATTTCAGGTCATTTTGCAAATCATTTTTTTTGGGCACATTTTATGGATATCAATAACCTTGAGCTGGTTTTACAATGTACCTAACTCATCTAGAGAAACAAAATTGCCATAATTTTTCAAACAAAAAAACTCAAATAAAATTAACAGATTCTATTTGTAATTAAATTTAATGACACATGTCGTAGAGTGTGTGTTTAGGTTACTGGGGATAAAATGAGGTATATTTAAATTACTTGTAGGCTTAATATTAGAAAATTTCTTTAAAAAATTCATTCATTTTAATATAAAATTATTTTTTAATTGAAAATACATATCATTTCTGGATAATATTTTTCTCTTATTTTCCTAGAGGATTCCTTTTTAATGGGTAAGATATATATATATAAACAATGATCCTTCCGATTGTGTAATTATTTTTTGTCTGGGTTTCATAGATTAAAGTTAGATAAATTTTTTAAAAAAAATTCTACAATACTCCATCTCAGTTTAACTTGGCAGCGTTGAGAAAGGTATACAATGTTCCAATCTACTTGAAAAATAGCTCTACTTTTTTTGTTTTGAATTTAAATCCAAGAAAATAGATAGAAATTTGTAAAAAAAATTGCATACGTTGTAGAAATTAGATTATTTTTACGTTGTAGAAATGTAATTATTTTTTAGACAAAGTTAATAAATACAGTCAATAGCGCAACGTTATGAAATTTTAGTTTGGCTTAAAACCGATTTTCGACGCCAACTTTTGTCATTGTTGTAAAAATAACATTATTACAACAATGCAGAAATATCAAAGTTGGCGCCCCAAACTAGTTTAATGTTTTTAATTAATATCTTTTTAATTAATTGCAATATCGGAATATAAATGGTCAAAACATGCATTGTCATCCAAACTAAACGTGTGTACAAAATTTCAGCTCAATAGGGTGAAGATATCAGCTTCAAAATTGAGTTGCAAGATTCCACCCAAACAAATTACATACATTGTAAGTTAAATAAAAGCTTGTAAAAAAAGTGTTCTGTATCTGAGAAAGTGGAGGGTGGGTGTTAGCAATTTTTACCATAATATAAACATTTTTCTGGAAACGAGAATAAAGAAAAAGGCTTGTGCATGGGAAAAAAAAATAATTTGTGTTCTAACAGCGAAATATTTTTTTTAATTTTTACAAAGAAATACGTTTAGAAGTGATGATAGGAATTGACATGAAAGGAACAGGTTTAGAAGGTGAAAAAACAATTGACACTTAATATTACCATGTTTTTATTAACTCGCTTTCTTTAATGTCTGTCCGGGTGGAATTTTTTAATTGATTTTAAACTGTGTGACTTTTCCGAGGAGCTGAAAACTTGAAATTTGTACCATAGCTCAGAAGTGGATGACAATGCATGAAAATGCGAAAAAAGAAAACAAAAACGAAAAGGAGGAATTTTATATTTTTTAGTCCGTATGAAAAACATGGTACATTAAATTTTTTTTTTAATTCAAACTTTTTCCTCTTTACACACTTTTATTTGTTTGACCTGTTCAAAAGAGATGGAATCTAATATAACGGTACGGGACTCATCCGAGGCCTCGTAAACGGAAAGAATGAATACACTTCAGACCCGTTAATTAATATCCATTGAAGAGCAAGACTAATTCCACATAGCCACGTAATTCCAGCTTCAAATATCAAACCCAAGGATAAATTCAACAATGAATAAATGATAGTTTTAAAAACTAAAAAACACGCTTTTATTGTAGCTCGAACTAAAAAATTAAAAATAAATTATAGTTTGAAAAAAACTAAAAAACACGTTTTTATACTGAATCGAACTAAAAAGTAAAAAAATAATTCTTAATAAAGAATAAAATGATTAACTAGAAAATGAATGTCATTGGGGTAAAAGCGTGGGGGTGTTCTATAAATATATCAATTGTTATAGTTTCTAACTTCTTTCAATTCCGAAATTGCACCCCACGCTTTTACCCCAATGACATTAATTTTCTCGTTCATCATTTTATTCTTATATTAAGAATTATTTTTTTTACTTTTTAGTTCGATTCAGTATAAAAGCGTGTTCTTTAGTTTTTTTTTTAAATTATAATTTATTTCCCTTCAATTTTCGATTCAGTTTTGACCCATAAATATTCAGATTTTTAAACGCTTGTACTTTTATTAAAACTTGAAAATGTGTGTCATATAACTATTAATAAAACTGAAAAAGGTTTAAAAGAGTAAATAGAGGATCAAATATATTTTCAAACCCTGCAAAATTAGTATAATTTGGTTGGTGAGGCAGACTGCCTCAACAAAATATTCCTTTGTACTCCAATGAAATCCCCAGATATTTTGATTAATAATTTCCAAATGTAGCTAGAAACGAAATCTGCAGAAAGAAATATTTCGCAGGTATAAATAATTATTCTGAAGAAAATTATTACAAATTCAAATACAAAAGAATTTACTTAATGTGATATATTTACTTAATATAATTTATTTTTATTTTGCAGGTGCTGTTACCGCCTTGATTTTTTTTATTTTCAACTTTATCATATACACAGAAGAAAAATCTTTCCCCGAATTAAAATTATTTTTTTTAATGAAATTTATTACTTTTAGGACTAAAAGCAAAAATTGTTAATGAGATGGAAAAAATGTTACAATTAAAGATTTTATAAATTTAAAATATCGAAAAAAAATTCACATTTAAAAATAATTACTAAAATTAATATTTCTTTACTGATTCACATGCGTTTCAAAATTAATCAGTCGAAGTTGAATAAATTATTTCCCTTATGTTGCTACTAAGAGATAAATATTAATATACATACATGAATTTTTTTTTTTTGCTGCTGAAGCATCGCTTACGTACGTTAAAAATATTAATTATTGTATTTAGGACATTTTATTTGTATAACCGATTTCTTGTTTATGAAATTGCTATATTATTGTTACAAAAATATAAATAAATATTAATGTAAGAATCTCACACTAAAGTTTGATTAATAAAAATAATAAATAAGAAAAGTTATGAATATTCTCCACTAAACTGTTTGGGGGTTCATTATTTTTTTCAGTTGCTGATTCAATTAAATCTTACAAGTATCCGAAAAGAAAATGAAATAAATAACAGTTTTAAATATTAGTATTTTCATTATTCACATAAACAAAAATCTCGGAACTTTGATCAGATTTTTGAGCTGGTAGGCTACGAAAAGTGATTCTCTTGAAAACTAAATACTTTGAGTTGAAGAAGCTCTATAGCAGACAAAAACTGATAAGAAAAAAATAGTTTCCCGGGGCTAGCTAGAAAAATTCTCACCAACCATACAGGTGGGGAAGGAGTACTTATTCTCTTACCCCACTCTGCTGGGGTAATGAACATTCCAGGAAGTTCGGGGTGGACGATCGCAAATCGCCACAGTACGGTCAGCTAAAAGTTATATTTGAGGTTGAAATCTACAGTCAAGTCAGAAATAGCTACCTAATAGATTATTTAAGCCTCGTTCCATCCCCGCGAATGCAAACAGTATGGAAATCTTACGATTTCCCAGGTTCTCGGGAAAGAAACCCTATCTTCAACAAATAAATGAAGTACATACATAAGTGGGCAACTACATTTTGATCCTTTGTTTTAATATATGTTTTCTTTTCTTTTTGTTTTTCAGTGCTTATTATACTTGGGACTTTAAAAAAAACGCATAATACCACAACTTTTTTTTAATATGGTATTATTATACCAACAAGTACTTACAACATAAAATAAAATTTAGAACCTCGGCAAACTTCGTTAACATTAATAATGCTATATGAATATTGAAGTGTTTTTTAAACAGTTTTTGTAATGAAAATTATTTAATCAAAAGAAACTGCAAGATATTTTTTTCCTTCAAAATAACATAATACCAAATAAAACTACTGAAAACTACCTTTAATAGAGGTACAACACTTACACTAAAAAGGAAAACGGGCATTGTTTATAAGCGTTGTAAAAGCATAGACACAAAAACCTCTCTTCTTTCTTCTATTTTGTTTTTCTAAATTGTAAGGCTATTATTAAATTGAGAACTTTTAATTTCCCGAATTGCATATCGAATTAAAAAAAAGTCAGACAGGAGTGTTTAACTACTGTCTTAGGTTATATTAACCATATAAGATATTTTGGTAAACCAACTTTCACAAAAATCATTTTTGTGATGCTTTTGTTAAGCATCGATCTTCAGTTCGCCGCCAATGTTGCTGATACGTAAAAAAACATTCTTTACTGCGATCTCCCACGAATGCTGCTATCAAACGAAAAATGTGTGCAAAGAGTAGATATTAAGGGACAATGGACCAATACATTGTGCACTAACATTTTAAACTGTGCTATCGAGAAATCAGGACTTATATTGATTTTCCAATACTTATTTAAAATTCAGCATATTTCTTCGACATTTTATAAGGTTTATTTTGAGAAATTCGTAAAAAGATTTTGCTTTATTGATTGAACGATTTGCGGCCTGCGCCCGCCCTTTGTTTTGGCCGCCAGCGTGCGGTGCACGCGCTGCACACCTACTAGGATCGGCCCTGTTCCGTAAATATGCACCGCTCAGATCTGTTATATATGTCCTGGAAACTTTGCAAGAAGTCTTCTTTTGAGATAGAGCTAAAAGGCCTCGTCTCGTTTCGTTGGATGTCAGAAATATCGTCAAATCTCTTTCCTTTTAAAGCAAGTTAGAGCCATTGGAATAGAAGGAAGTCTGGAGGATTGAGATGTGGCAAAAATGGCGGATGTTCAATTTGCACTATCCCCTTTTTTGCCAGAAATTATTTGATGATATTGGCTGTTAGAGGGTGAGCATTGCCGTGAACAAAAAACCATGAACCTTGTTGTGCCTACTGGGGCACAAGACCTTCCAAAGACGTTTCATGAAACGGGTCAAAGTTCCAATGCACCTTGCAGCATTCATCGTCCAGCTACCATGCGCACAGTTAATCGACGATCTTCTGTGATTAATTTACTCACTTTCTCAATGTTTTAGTCACTGACGGAGGTCACCCGGTCTTTCACCACGGAGTTGTTAGAAACACTTTCCTAGCCTTCTCAAAAACGGGCTAACCCCTCGTACACGCATTTCATGGATAGTGCTTAATATTCTTAAAAACGTACGAGCATCGAATAAGTTTCTGTCTATGTCTTTCCAATCCCAAAACAAAATTTGAAATTTATCTTTTGTTCGTTCATTTTCTTGTTCTCATTTAAGAATCAAAGCACTAAGCAAACACTTTGTAAAACAAGTCTTACACAGAACACAAACGGCCCTCAACTAAAAAACGATGGAGGCAGATGGTCAACACCTGCCACTACGCATGTGCAGCGTTTAGTTTCGCCTCTGTTGCCAGATCGGCCGTTCTGACACTCACCGAACTTCATTGTCAGAGGTTTTAGAATATTAAATAAAATTTATTTCTTCAATATTTTATTCTTTTATAAATATTTAATGTATAAGTAATTTAATACTTATTCCTTATTTTCTGAAAGTGTTCTATTCCCGTGGTCCTGGTCATTGATAATACGATTTACATGTACGGAGCATTTTTTAATGTACAACTTTATTTGTTGCCAAATTGGTGAAATATTGCTATCATATTGGATAATGAGTAAATAAACGAGCTGTTGGTGTAATTTGCCACCTTTCTTTTTTCTCCATCGTGAAAGATGTGAGCTGAAGAAGGAGTTTTTGTTTGTAATCCCTTCATGAGAGAGTTCTAGACTTTTTTCCACAAAAGATCATCTTGCATATTAACAGAAATTGTGCTCAAGGTGTAGAAAACAACTCAGACTTTGTAATGGGTTTTTGCGCTCATTTCTCTTCGTTAACTTCAGAAAATTATTCATTACGATGTGATGTATGCAATTTATCTGTGCTATTTTAAAAGAGATGTAGCGAAGGAGACAGGCAGATGAAACGCACAGTTACTCCCAAATGTTTGACTTCAATGTTGTTTCTCTGCATTGTTCCTTATCAACTGAGAAAAAAGCTTATGATCTTCCGAAATCAAATAATCCTCTTAGACTCTTGAATTTTTCTAATTGCATTTAGTTTTATTGCCAAATTTGATGGTTTTGTGATATTTTGTGACCAATTTTTTCGCTAAGGTTAATGCCTCTTAGTACTAATGATTCTATCTAGACTTGCAAATGATCTTTTCTGACGCAATGGCTCTTTTCGTAAAGAAGCAGAATAGTCCTACACATTCCCATAGCAGGGTTTTTTGTTTTTGTTTTTATTGTCAAATCGACGTGTGTACGCAACGTTATAAAAGTAGCATGGGAGTCATCAGGCAAAACATTGGCATATTTCCTAAAATTCTCAATATGTCGCTTATTTTTAAAAGAAATCTTTACTTCCTTCTTTCATGCTTTCAAGCATAGTTTATATAAATAAGTAATAAAACTTTCAAATTATATACTACTCTATGTGTAAATTATTAGGAACATTATTTTAATTCAGCAAAAGAAAGTATGGCTACTAAAATAATATTAAACGCTTGAAAAGGAATAGTTTAAGCTCAAATATTATATTTTCACATTTTTACAACCCATTAATTACATTATTTCGAAAACCACTTATCCGTAATTTTTTGTCATTTCTCAAAACTCTATTCATACCCTATTCGCAATATTTAATATAGTGTTTGACTTATCACGAAATCAGTAATACCCACATGGTATTTTGTATTATGACATACATTTCTGAAATAATTCGGCGCTCCGTCGTCATTTTAATTATCCCATTCATGAGTCTGTGCAATTGATAAGAAGATCATTTTACAAAACGTACAGACGAGAGACAATGTCGCAGACTCAATAAACTGCTCCGAAATGAGACGCTCATAATGGGCAGGGAAAGGAAAATAAAAAGCTTTTTCTCTCATATACCGAATTCTCCTTTCGCATATCTTGATGAAGGAATGCGGAGGAAAAAGATTCTTTGCTTCAATGATCAATGCTTCTTTGTTGTTAAGTAACCTATTTACCATGTGAGGAGAAAATTTTTAATTATAAATTTTGCCCCAAAAATGGCCATAATTATATTCTATGCAAATAAAACCTTATAAAAAGATCAATACAGATATCGAAATACATTTTCAAATGTAGTTTTTTTTTTTTTTGTAACTTTTTCCACTATAAGAATTTTATTACTTATTACGTAGAGATTGTTTAATTTTTTGATTGTTTATTGACATCACACAACGAAGCCACTCGAGGGCAATTGGCGTAGAGCCTTGTCATTTTGAAAGTCAAACGACGAGAATGACAATTGAGTCTCACTCTCTAAACTTCCACAACACATCAACATCATGATTTTACGTTATACCTAAGTGTACAGAAAAATACAGGTCAGGTACAGGACAGATGGAACTATTACGCAACAGAAATTTATCACTGAATCCAACTGAAGAAATAAATTATTCTATTTTAAAATAAATTTAGAACTATGAATTTCTTTTTTTCTGGTGTATTCTGGTTCTATTTTTTATCTTCTATAACAATTGGTTTTATTTATGTTTACATTTTCTCCCTTAATGTAGTCAAGTATATAAATGCTATTTTATTTTCTGTGTTTCTGCACATCGAGAAATTTGAATGAAGTTACTAATACCGAAGATAGCAGAACTCCCAATGATTTAGTTTCAGATTGGTTTTCCTTCCTATACGTTTATGTTTATTTAGTATGCACTAATAAATAGATACATAAGCCGATAATTTTCTGTACCAAAAGTAAGATGTTATTATAATAAAATTAACACCAATAATATTATTTTATTTTTTGAATATGGAATAATTTGAATGTAACGCAGCAATTTGTTTAAACTTTACAAATGCTGTTGAGCATTTATAGAACTAAATAAAAAATGAGCATGCTGTTTAGTGTAACGTAAATTCACTTTATTGAACACAATAAACGGAAGAAGTCCATTAAAAGCATAAAACATTTAATTCAAACTAAGTATTGTTTTAGACGTCTCCAAATAAAGGTTTTATTTTTCTCTTTCCTGTTGATGTAGTTGCAACTAAAAATAAGTCTCTCGGCACATAAATCATTCAAACCTTAACGAATACATGTGAATCCTACCAATTTTGTAAAAGTGCATCCACATTAGTTTCTTATGTAGGCCGCATAATAAAACGAAAGTGAATATTGTCATTTTTAATTATTTAGCTGTTCTATTTATAGCAGTGGTTCTCAAAGTGATCTATATCGACTCAAAGGGGTCTAAGACGACTTGCGTCATAGAAAAAATAATTTGAGGGTCTATGAGATGTAAAAGAGGGGTCCACGATAGTGTCTCTCTTTAGATCATATCGTGACTTTAATTTCAAAATAAAATTTTATCAAATGGAATCCAGAATTTACCTATTTAACAGATTTCTTTTTCTTTAATTTAATGAAGTTATTTTGCAGTTACAACGTGACAGCCAAAATTTTATTAAAACAAGCATCGCCATTTCAACGTTTCTTGTCGAAATTAAGCTAAAGGAGTATAATATTCGAATTTTATATTTTGTGAATTTTTTCCCCAAGTTTCTCAATTGGCCACAAGCAATATTCCAGGAAAAACACGTTTTAACCTACGTTAAGGATTTAAATGCCCTTTATTCAGATCCCGAAGGTAGGTTTGAGAGTGCTTTGACTGCGATAATCACCACAATAGGTAATGAACTCATATGGTCACATTGAAAAAAAATGTCATATTACAAGAGAAACTGATCGGATTAGGCAGTAACGCAATTCTTAAAGTAAAGTTTAGAAACGGATGTTTGCACTTTTGGCTTTAAAAATACATATCTGTTATTTTTTCGGAATTTTGGAGCATTCACAGAAAGCTTTTTATTGTTTTTTTCAGGTGGGAAGGAGTTTAAGTGTGGTTGCCAATCTTCAAAACACAAAAAAAGGAAGAAAGAAAAAGACTTGATACTACTTACCGAGGAGATTTAGGGTTAAACCTGAGAAAAAACTGATGCTAAATGTAAAAAACATAGTGTATTCATGCCTCCTATTATAAGTTTTTTTTGCTGATCATCTATTATGTATTAATTTAACTAAAATGTAATTATTAAGTTTAAAACACTATATTCCTGTGCAGTTAGAAATTTAAATCTCTTAGTTAGTATCGCTATATAAGCTGTGGAAAAGGTATTTAAGTAGATAAATTTACAAAAATTTTATATTAGGTGAGCAGGGGTCTACCCCTAACCGAAAAAACATCACAAG
This sequence comes from Trichonephila clavata, assembly GCA_019973975.1. Taxonomy (NCBI): domain Eukaryota; kingdom Metazoa; phylum Arthropoda; class Arachnida; order Araneae; family Nephilidae; genus Trichonephila; species Trichonephila clavata. The sequence goes on from BMAO01016761.1 coordinate 128,445, forward strand.
GGGTATGTTAAGAATTAATGGCATGTGACTAGGGTTCCGAAAACATGGCAAGGGGCGTACGATACATCACCATGTGTCGTACTCGTTGAATAGGCAAGCATGTGCTTCCTTTCAAATAATGTCGCCAATACCGTTGCAATAATACAAAAAATTACCGTTTATATAACTTATATACTACGTAAGACTGGGAAATCTTATGGCCCGAGAGCCGCTTAATTTTCTTAAAATTCTCCGAGCAAGCCAAAAGAGAGTGTGCGCACTTTTTCCACAATTAATGCTTTAATTTTTTTCGTGATATCTGTCTTAGTTGTCATCCCTAATATAAACCAAAATATTAGCAACTTTTTTCTCGCCAATTAACTTTATTAAAACTTCGTATTTATTTTTTGGCACATTTTTGTCTTTAAATGCTCTTTCTATCGAATCAAAAAACAGATCCTTCTTTTCTTATCTTCATTCTCCTACATAAGGATAATATTTTTTTACCAATATTTTTTTATATTGGTAAGAAACCAATTTAAAAAAATTGGTTTTACCAATATTTTTTTACCCTTACGTACATTTTTTCTGGTTAACTCGCCGGAGTTGAGAGGAAAAGAAAAAAAAAACATGGAAGTAGTATTTAAATAAGGAAAACTAAACTTCACGGGGAAAAGTGTGCATGAAGTTTTTACGAAAAAAATAAACACTTGCCTAAAACTTATCAATTCAAAACAAAGCGAGCGTTACCAACCCGATCATGATTGGCGACTGGAGCAAACTCGATTAAGCGTAACGCAGCCAAATCTGACGCTTAGCTTAGATTCCCTTTTTAGAAAAAAAGCGCCTAAGGAAGTTATCACTTCAATAAACAAGGTAAAACAAGATATGTGTATATGTGTGTAAATTTCCATCAAACACATTTTAATACATGTGGAACAATTCCCCCAAATTTTCGCCAATCATGAATCATGAATAGAATAGATTATTGGCACGATATCACAGTATTTGTTGACATTATTCTAGTTTGGCGAAAATGAAAGACAAGATTTTACGAATGCACTTTATTTTTATTATTTTTTTATTATTGCTCTCAGCTAATAGCTTATCACGGAGATAATAATTTCAGTTATTTTGCTCTATATATAGTTAATTAATCTCCAAGCAAAAAAGTTATATTCGTGTTTTTGTATTTTATGATCAATTGTACTATTTTATTAAAAGCTTTTATTTAACTTACAATGTATGTATGTATGTATGTATGTATGTAATTTGTTCGGGTGGAATCTTGCAAATCAATTTTGAAGCTGATATCTTCCTTCAATTGAGCTAACATTTTGTATACACGTTTAGTTTGGATGACAATGCATGTTTTGACCATTTATATTCCGATATTGCAATTAATTAAAAAGATATTAATTAAAAACGTTAAACTAGTTTTGGGCGCCAACTTGGATATATCTGCATTGTTGTAATAATTTTATTGTTACAACAATGACAAAAGTTGGCGTCGAAAATCGGTTTTCAGCCAAACTGGAATTTCATAACGTTGCGCTATTGACAGCATTAATTAACTTTGTCTAAAAAATAATTACATTTCTACAACGTAAAAACAATCTAATTTCTACAACGTAAAAACAATCTAATTTCTACAACGTATGCAATTTTTTTTACAAATTTCTATCTATTTCCTTGGATTTAAATTCAAAACAAAAAAGTAGAGCTATTTTTCAAGTAGATTGGTACATTGTATACCTTTCTCAACGCTGCCAAGTTAAACTGAGATGGAGTATTGAAGAAATTCTTTAAATAATTTATCTATCTTTAATCTATGAAACTCAGACAAAAAATAATTACAGAATCGGAAAGATCATTTTTTTAATGTATCTTACCCATCAAAAAGGAATCCGCTAGGAAAACAATAAGAGAAAAATATTATCTAGAAATGCAATATATTTTCGATTAAAAAAAATAATTTTACAATAAAATGTAGTAATTTTTTAAAGAAATTTTCTAATTTTAAGCCTACGAGTAATTTAAATATACCTCATTTTATCACCAGTAATCTAAACACACACTACGACATGTGTCCTTAAATTTAATTACAAATAGAATCTGTTAATTTTATTTGAATTTAATTATTGATTTTTTCAAAATCAAGTTTCTAAAGATGATCCGAGCAATTAAAAAAAAAAGATTCTTACGTAGAAGATATTCAATGTCCAGCAAAAAATTATCATTATTTGATAAAACTTTCTTTTTTGATTACAAAATCCGTTTTTAGTCTTAAGCATTTTATTGATTAATACGCCTTTTGAAGTTTTTAATAAACAATTCAAATTTTCTTCTAATATGTTAGAGAAATACATCCCTTATCTTCAAAATATTTCAAATAAATAATATATTTTTTAAGTTTTTCAAAAATAGTCAAAATTTTAATTAAACATTTAATAACTTTGTCATTTATGAAGATAATCTCACTAAACCTTTTTTTTCGTGTGTAGAACAATGTTAGCCAAAATCTGCATGAAGATTGAAAAAATTGCTTAAAAATTACGGATTTAAAAAAATTGTGTTTTTAGTCTAATACCATTTTGCGAGAATTAATTCAGCTAAACTAGGGATGGCGAACCAGCGTTCAATGAGTTGAACAGGCTGAGAAGCCTGTCCAGCGATAACTAAAAAGTAAAAAATAAATTAAATGTAAAAAAACTTTCTTAAGAACAAGCTTTTATTTAAACGCGCTAAAAAGAATAAAAATAAACTTTTCCTTTAATACTTTTTTTACTATCAACTTATAACGTCATTACACAATTTATATGATATAAAAGCTTGTCGCAATATTTAAGTACTCATATTTACTTAGTTTGAATTTTTAAAACCAAAATCAATCGGGTCAAGTTATTTATTTTACTTGTTTATCTACACAGGTAAATCTCGCGACAAGCTTTTATATCATATAAATTGTGTAATGACGTTATAAGTTGATAGTAAAAAAAGTTTTAAAGGAAAAGTTTATTTTATTCTTTTTAGCGCGTTTAAATAAAAGCTTGTTCTTAAAAAAGTTTTTTTACATTTAATTTATTTTATTTATTGATAATTCATTTTCTATTTTAAGAAGTGAAACGTTCTCATCACCCTTAAATATTGTAAATATTTATTGAAATTTTTAACACTTACATGTTGTGACCATGGTTCGGAAGTTTAATTCTTTGACATAATGGCACTTGCATAAGTTTTAATGAGATCCTCTTTCCATCTGCTTAAAATTTAATCTATCTAGGAGTACTATACGGCCAGCTTGATCTTTATAAGAGATGATTTTTTTTTCATTTTGCTACGTTACCTTCAACTTCTTTATTAGTTTGACACTTTAAATATTGTTTTGCTGCAACTTTCTCCAAACAGTGAACCGAATTTTATACTAAAATTTGTACTTTTATAACATAATAATTACTTAATTTTTTGTTGTGCATCCATTAAATTGCTGCACCATTTAATTTTTTAAAAAAATATTTATTGCTGTCCACTGTTAAACTAGTAACAGACAATGACTACGTGAAATTCTAAAATCGGCCTCTAAGTTTGCTTCACAAGCACATACTAATAATGTTAAATCTAAACAGGATATTTTTTAAAAAATAGGCTCTTTGATTTCAAAGATAAAATTACTGGAATCTTGCGAGATAAAACAAAATTAACTGGTAAAAATTCAAGCCAAATAGGTAAGATTGGTAACTGTTTGGGGGTTAAAAATTTTTTTAACCCTCATAAAAGGATGCTATGTCTAAGGGATAAATATGTCTCAATGCTATGTCTAAGGGATAAATATAAAATGTAATAACTTTTGAAATAATTGGAATTTCAAAAGACGGCTGAACGTATTCTTGATCAGCGTTTGATTTTATATCTGTTTATCGAGGTTAGTGAGAATAGAAGTATAAACAAAAAATTCGTCATTCGCTCAGAAATCTTGTAAAACGTTCAAAGCGCACATTGTCGATATCTCACCCTATCACCTTGATTATCCGATTATAATGGATACTATAACGATTCAAATTCGAATCTCTCAAACGGGAGATTTTTTTGGGAGGTTATATTTTTAAGAGATTTTTTATGAGTCCAAAGTCCTTATAGAAATACGTTACCAAAGTGCAATATTTCCCGTTCTAGCAGTCGTAGATAATAATCAAAGTTATATTTGTTCTTGGGGGAAGATTTTGCACCAATATATGTATGAGATTCGAAAGCCGGCTGTCAGTTTGTTTCACTTAACACTTGTAATTTTTCCACTCTACACATATAAATAATTTCCTTTCTTTATTTATTTATTGCTCTTCCCTACAATTTTTTTCATTTAAATACATCTCAATATTCATTAAAATGTAGTTTCTTAAAGTAACGCGTTTTAGATTCATTGCTAGATCAAATTTACTCATTTATCTTAACTTGTGGTCATAAATGAATTGTGAATCAATTAATGAAGATGACATTTAAATTAGAAACTGAATATAAGTATTTATGAACATTACGACACTCCCGTTTAGAATTTGCATACAAAAAGTTTTCCAAGCTCCATGGGTTTGTTGGATATGCAACAAACATGTACTTACTTATACAATCCTAATACTTTTTAGTACATATCCGGATAGGCTGACGCGATAAAAAAAATGCTAGTAATTCTACAAGAATAACATAATTGTTACAGTGATCTTTAATCTGATACTTCGTTGATTTAATCCCTAGTTGCACTATATAATACTAGACCAACTCCATCCACCACCAAACACTCCAAGAATAGAAGAGGTTTTAAGAGAATACTTCTTTTAATTTAAAATTTAAACATTCTAAAATGTGTTCAGGTGGTGCCTCAGCAGGATAACACTTCGTACAGATCTTAAAAAAACTTTTAGCCCCTGTTCAAAGGTGAGAGATTTCAAGTGTCCGCTAGCAAATCGATGTACGCAAGTCTGCTGAACTCAATGACCTTCAAAGTGCACCCCCCCCCACACCAAACTGCTATCGTGAATACCAGGCATGTTTACGATGAACTCTCCAGAGATACCTTTGCTCTTCTTATTATTGGAGAACACCTAGCTGAAAGTAGAAGGTATATCAGGCCGGGGAGTGTTCAAAGTGGCAGCCTTTGCCAGTGTGAGTATGATATCCCGTTACTAATAATTGCGACATGGGACGGAATCCATTAAATATGGGATTCAAAGTTTGCACTTTAAAGTCTGATAATTTAAAAATCATTTGCAAATTTCTATAAAGAAGCATTATAAATTTTAAAAAAAATTAAGTATCATTACTATTATATTATTTAAGGCTTAATTTACTACCATTCTGATTTGGCCGTGAAAGCCGAGTGGTTATTGTGGGAACAAATGACAGGCGTTACTTTTGCCATGGATTGCAAACCTGTTACTACTATAAAGGGGTTGAAGTTAACTGAATCCGGGCATGGGACTTAGAACTAATTAACCGAGGTCAAGTGAAAGCACAAAACGGTGGTAAAAATTTCATCTCACACAGCTATTTTATAACTCCGGTTAAATGTAGACCACATGACGTCGATTACTGCGTGGTCTAGTTTGCCCATACACCGTGCAGGCTACGGAAAGCTGGTCACAACAAGTTTGCTCGTACGCTGTAAGGGCATTAAGATTTTCTTTTTCACTTTAATTTATACATATTTTTAATTCTTTTTGTGAGATTATTAGTGCTAGTGTTTTTAAGAGATGCAGTTTGTCCATAGTACTGATATACTTTTCATCCGGGATTTTCTTTGCGTTGAAGGCAGGAATTTAGATTCCTGAAAAGGTTCGATAAAAACAGGAATTGGCAAAGCAATGTGTCGTAGTCTCTCACTACCCCTATGGTTATTAACTTCCCTTTGCACATTATCTAAATTTGGGTATGTTGGATTCATAATTAATAACTACATAAATAATAAATCACTATTATTTATTATTCCTTATGATAGAAATACACAAATATTAATCAAACTTTAAGAACAACAAATTATAGTGTAGTGAGATCAGAATTCAATTATGAACGACGGAACACTAACTGATACCACGGGGAATAACGCATACAATCAAACTACGCATTTAAATCTAATCTATAAAAATCACAGACCTGATATCTCTTTAAGACTGGATTCTTGAATACTTGAAGAATCTATAGAGCGGTTACAATTCTTGATATCTTCAGTTACGCCCGAACCGAATTAATGGATCTTTTTCAATAACCTTCCTTCATCTAACAAACTTCACTTAGTTAAACTAATCTTCTAGAATCACCTTCTTAATCAATCACGTAGTTAACTCCTCTATCAAAACACGTAGTCATCCTCATCTCTTCATTTCATTTCTCCCTTTTATATCTCTTTCGAACTCGCTAAACCCGAAACTATCTTATTTGCATAAGTCACACTTTTAGCTCTCAGCGGGGATTGGTTAAAATAAATACAATTTAAAAGATTTTGAGAGAAGGTTAGTGAAACGCGTAAGCACCCGTCACAAATGTGCAATTTTTTGCTGTTTTCTTGAGAAGAAAACAGCCACCAAAACATTTTAAGTTTTAACCGAGGGTTATAGAGAGAAATTTTCTCTTGTGCATATATGTTTGAATGGTGTAAGCTGTTTTTAGAGGGAAGGGCCAGTGTAGAAGATGAGGAACCTGCTGGGCATCCAAGGTCAACGGTTACAGACCAAAATATTGCCAAAGTGCATGATATGAGTGGGTTTCCACCCACATCAGTGATCAGACAGTTAATTAACACTACTACATTGAAGTACTAAAAAGACTTCGCAAGAAAATTAGGGGGGGGGAGTCCAGAATTGGAGAGTGATGGATGGCTCTTGCACGAAGACAATGCACTCGCTCATACGGCTCTATCTGTCAGACAATTTCAGACAAGCAAAAATATTACTAAGACGAGATATCCTTCTTATTCGCCTGATTTGATCCCCTGCAAAGTTTTTTTCCTACAATGATATCTTGTTAAAAGGAAACCCATTCTAGCTCAGTTAAGGACGTTCAAGCAAAAGTGTGTGTTCAAGGAATAAATAAAACTAATTGTTATTATGGAGTTTGTTGGGGATGCTTTGTTTCCCCCCACACCTAGAGACGCGCATGACGGAGAAAGAGGGGTGCCGATTAGGCCAGCGCCTCCACAAACTGATTCTGTAAATACAATAATTTACTGGACCAGAGTCTCGCTTTTCAGTGTCACACCTCGTATATGTGCACACACACACACAAAATCTTCAACCGTTTGAAAAAGAGATGAGAACATGAAATATTTTTGTAAATGTGTGAATAATCCTTTTAAGATACATGAAACGTTCTTCCTAGCATGTAGAGTGTGCTTCCAAAAAGCAAACATTTAAGGATTTTGTGCTCCACAATCATAAAATAAAAAAAAATGGTGTGAAAACTTTTAAATGAAAAATAAAAATAAAATTCTTTCTCTTAAGTGGTATGCTTAGGTATATGCAATATAAAATGTCCCTTTTTTAAAAAACTATTTGGGCGAAAAAATTGACCGCATGCAGTGTTAAATCTAACCTAAATCTGTGCCCGATCAATTTTTTTCTAATCTGAACCGCAGTTCAGGGAATAAACTTGCGATGGTGAAACCGCAGTTTTATTCTTTTGAACACCGGTCTTGTTAACGATGAGCATGGTTCTCGAAGTCTTTGCATTGAAATAGTTAGGAAAGAGTGTGTCCCGACTTAAATGACTGCAGCTCAAAATGGCAAGATACTTTCCATGTTAATAAACGATCAATCGCTGTTTTGTTAATGAAATTGGATTATTTATAATATTTTTCGAAGTTTTGCTGCTTTAATAAAATCTTAATAATCGTTATCATTGTTCGAATAAATGTCTTCTTTTTCTAGGATATAAAAAGTAATTGATTTTCTTCAGTGGACATTGTATTCTCGTCTTTATATTCAATGTAATTATTTTTCTCCATTGCCGGCTCTTTTCGAAACACATTAAGAATTACGACAGTCATAATAAGTATAATATATCCTCTTTTTTATCAAGGGAAAAAAAGATATTTCTTCTAAAATATTGTACTGGATAAAGTAACTGAACATGTATTTTTTTGCAAAGGGAGTTTAATACACTTCGTTATTCAATAACACTATTAATTATTGTTGACATTTTCTTAATATTAAAACTCTCAACATTTGTGTAAATTAAATTAATTTTGCATTTCTTTACAAAATTTCTTTCAAACCATAATATTCATCTTATTGAAGTTTTGTTTCATCCTTCTTTTTAATTCTCCATCATTTCACAGATAACAGTCTTTGGAAATCTGTCTTTTTCGAGTACATCACAGTAATTCAAGAGAACAAGAAGTTTTTTTCTACTTAAAAGTATTTGAATGGTCCCGAAATATCTTTTGTAGTGTATTACTACTCAAAGTAAGGGGGAAAAAGCTAACTTAGGGGCGCCTTGAGGGGAAATTCGTCCTTTTTTAAGAAATAAAAAAAAGAGAGAAAAGATGGAATAAGATTTTTTGTGAAGTAAAAAGAAGAAAAAATCTTTTGAATGGCAAACTATTCATGCATGAAGAAAGTCGTATTCTAATGCAAATAAAAAACACTGTTGAGGCATTTTTCTTCTGGTTGTATTTCTTTTTTTTTCTTTTATTCTCTTTTAACTTTCGCAGGTAGTGTCATAAAAAATTCCATCAGTTTGAGTAAATATGTTGAATGCAACTGAAAGGGTTTCCAATTTTTTTTGATGCTATTATTTAGTATTACTGCACAGGTTACACAAGCTCAATATTTAAAAATTTGTTATTGATTGGGCAAAAAAGCACAATATGTTTTTATAAAAAAGCGTTTGATAAAAAGTAATCGATATTTTTTGAATAAAAACAAAAACATACAAAATACTACACAAAAACTTAAGTAACTGATGTTTTAAATTTCAAAATTGTGATATCCCCTAACTGTTGCACTCCCGACAAGTAATTGCCGTAATTGCAGGTTTTTTGCTCTTGCATAGAAGACACATAATCGATGGTTTTCATCCTGTTTTTCTCTCTTCCGCAATAAAAACACCAACCACATATTTTTGCTGGTGGTTCATCTTGTAGCCGCTCTTGTTGAGATATTTTGAACTTGCTTAAAAAAGGTCAATACCTGGAGTTTTAGCCTTTATTGGGGGCTTCATTTTGAAAAAATATATTTTTTTCGGAAAAGGCTTCTATATATATATATAACCTTTGGAGCATTATTAACACTTTCATCGCGGAAATGGCACGCTTTTGTCACACCCTCTACGGTAAATGCCTGCGCCGCCTTCAGCATCACTAACATTTAAACAAAACACCAATTCCTGTAAAACTTGTTTATTTTACTTAAAAAATTATAATCAATTGCAAGCAATAGCAATTCTTCCTAAAATGATTTATTTGTGGATCCTGGAAGATGATGAAAGTGTTAATGTTCGTAGCGTTGAACAAAATTTTGTTGCATATATAAAAAAAAAAATTCCAATTGTTATTTCCTTGTTTGCCTAGATACAGGATACGTACCGTGCGTTTTATCTACTGAATTTACTTCTCCATTATTGGAATCGTAGTCCATAACAATCTCTGGATTCTTCGTTTCAGGATTAATTGCCGAATCATTATGCATATAGAAGAAGGAAGTTTTATGTACTTTATTTTTGACTCAAATGACACAATAACGATTCTTTTTGGAAATACAAAAATAGGCGAACCGATCTCTGCGTTTTTACGGGGTTTGATGTTACTTCATGTCAGTCCCTTAGTAGTTTTGTAGTTCTAGTTTGTTATTCTTATTTATGCTTTTTCCTGTTATTTTCAGATACACTACATTGTGCACGATTATGTGGACAAGCAATTTTTTTTTTTGTAAATTATTTATGTACATCGCAAAAGTCCCTTTTTAAGATATGATTAATGTATCTATGTATTTGGTAATATGGTAAATTGTTCCATTCCACGCATTTCAAGATGGTCCCTTGTCATTATTCAAAAATGGAAGATTTTAAAGCTTTTTTTTTTCAGGAGGGAGAGATAACAGAACCAAAATATAAAACATTATCTGTATATTTTCAATAATTATGTTTTGCTCGATATTTATCGTAAATACCTAAAAGCAATAGACTTGTCTATACTAATAAAAGAAAGAGTTTGTGTGTGTTTCAGCTGTTTCGGCGAAATTAAGCAATACAGAAGTATGAAACTTGGCATGTAGAAGCTATAGGTTGTTATGCTATTAACCTCGAAGAGTTTTTTTCGAAATTCGCTTTAGATTTTTTTAAAATTCATTTTTTAAGCGATTTTTCAGCTAAATCTGTACTAATCAGAGAAAAGTTTGTGTGTTTCAGCTGTTCCGGCCAAATTCAGGAACTCAGAAATTTGAAACTTGGCATGTAGAAGCTATAGGTCGTTATGCTATTAACCTCGAAGAGTTTTTTTCGAAATTTGCTTTAGATTTTTTTTAAAATTCAATTTTTATGCGATTTTTCAGTTAAATGGAGATATGACGTCATCAGCCATGCCAAGTCATAACTTTGCGAAAATTAATGTTTCGAGCTGTTTTGGGGGAATTTCAACACATTTTATAGTAAATATACTTATTTATGGTTGTATTTATTCGTTTTTTAAACTTTTAGTGGAGGAATTACAGTTGTTTTTCGAAAAAAATCATCCTAAGAAAATGTTTTTTCTAAATTTTATTTTTCCGATTGGCAACATTAATTTGTTAACAGTAAACAGTTGGAAGATGCATTGGTTTTCCAGTTAAGCCTATTATGTATTTTTTCAATAACTAAATTAAATTCGTTTAATATACACTTTTGTTTTGCTTATATTTTGAATGATTATTCCGAACCATTTATGGGTTTAGATTTAATTTTTTTTTTCAGCTTAAAAATTTCTGATTTGTGTGTAGTCAATTGTAATTTCTGTTTTGGTTTAAGGCAGCGTCACATTTATTATTCTTTTTTCATTTCGACCTTCATGTATTCATTTGATTCTTCTATGTTGTTTCTGGTTTTAGATTAAACTGTGTCATTTATCTTCCAGAATTTCTGATTTTTTTTTTTGTGGTCAGAGGTTTCATGTTATAATTTTTTTTTTTACAGTAATGCTAAATTGAATTGGTTTAATATGCATTTTTATGGTTTTCAGTTGTTAATGTTGATTGTTTAGATGTTGTGTTTACTATTTTAGGTTAAGTGCCACGTTTATTTTATGAACTACCATTAGAGGTAATTATTTTCAATTGTTAATGTTGATTAATATGTTGTTCTAAACAATGACCCAAGTATACGAGCTGTTGAATTTTAGGTATGATACATCCCCTTGCCAAGTTGTCCCAAATGAAGGTGATGGCTTCTGTCTCTTCAGTTCAATTTCTTATTTGTTGTGTGCAATCCAGTATTATTGTTCGACGGGCTGTTCATTTATTATCGACAACTGGAATAGATTTAAGATATTTACACTTGATCATGAATTGAACAACTACTCATCTGGCGAAGCATATAAAACTGCCATGTTGAACCCTAGGACTTACTGCTCCGCTTCTGAGTTACAGGCTGTCTGAACTCTGTTCTTTCGGCTTCCAGATTTTTCATAAGGGATATCTCTTTGCTGTATTTTGGTGAGAATTTTCAAACTGTTAAAAACATGAGGTTCAGTGGCAAAAACTTGGATACCTATGTGTTTGTTTCTTCTTATATTGAATCGAAATTTTTCAAAGCAACACTTAAGTCATCAGAAATTCTTAAGCTGGGAAAAAATGACTATATAAAATCTAAAACCAGAAACAGTACAGAAGAATCAAATCTATACATATAAAGGTCAAAATGAAAATAGAGTAATAAACCTGACACAGCCTTAAATCAAAATAGGTATTACAATTGACTACATACCAAATAAATCAAATTTTTAAGTTGAAAAGAAATGACAGAATTAAATCTAAACCCAGAAGAGGTTTGGAATAATCATACCAAAAATAAGATAAAACAATGTATATTAAACTAATTTAGTTATTGAAAAAATATGTAACATGTTTAGCTGGAAGGCCGATGCATCTTCCTATCAGAATACAGTCTTAACCGTTTGGGTCCTAAGCAGTAATAACAAAGATTCTTGCGTGTTTTTATATTAAACAAGATATCAATCATTGGCATGGCCAAGTAATTTTAGAGCATTTTCACATGTTGTATTTTACAATAATGCAACTAATGAACTTTTTACTAACAGAAAGTAGTACTATGCTTAAAAAAAATTTAAAATAGCACGATTTGCGCGGTCCAAATTTTGACTGCGATGATGTTAATACACAAGAATACAGATTTTTATTTACGTAATAAGATTTTTTCTGACATGTTCCTTTTTTTTCTGTGGTGTTTATGGTAGTTTCATCTAAATCAGACCTTTGCTAATCTATTTAAGGTTGCTTTTCGGTTTGAATTGATGTTTACTAGGTTACTTCATATATATTTACGTTTATTTTATTACGTTTTCTGGCAAAATTAAGGCTTAATTTTCTTTTGTTTTCTATAACCTTTTAATTTAAATTATGCTATATTTTCTATTTTAGTGTCTCACATATGCAAGTTGGCAATAATACGTCAGTACCTTTTCTTTTTGTTATAAGCTATATTCTGGTACTATTTTGCTACATTGATGAAGCATGGAATTTGCCGATAAAGGTAAAAAGCAATAACATTTTTTGGAGCTTACGTATTATTGCAAAAAATGCCAACTTAATTAATAACTCGCCAAATTGGCAACCATATGCTTCATTTCATATAATGTCGCCAATAGGTTGTGATAATATGTAAGTACCATAGAAAATGACACTCCATTCAAACTAATTGGGATTATCAGATTGCCGATATCATGATTTAAGTTAGAATTTATGATACTTACATATAAGCATCATCACAGCCAATTTGGTGCAATCCTAATCGCTTCTTGATATTAAAACAACAAAGATTCTTACATGTTTTTATATATAAAAAAAATCAGTCACATTTTGTTGGGATTTGCTTAGTGCCAGTTTGGTTGTAGTGATGCTAATACGTAAGAACACGAAGGGTTAATATGAATTTTTTCTTACATATGAGATTTTCCAACATGTTATTAAATAGATTTTGGCATATGTTCTACATGCTGCTTATTTTATTTTTTTCTCCTCATAGTTTTTATAACCGATAAGTACTCATTTTTTGATCTCATGGAAAGAAGGTTAACTTTATTCATCAAGAAGATCTTCATGGAAACTATTGATGTGATTGAATGCATAACAAAGTAATTTTCTTTTGCACTTCAAAATTCTGAGTTAATGCAATTTCTTGTTGTGTTGCATTATGGTTTAATTTTCCTTCTGAAAATCGGTTCTTCATTTTGATTTTTGAAGATTTTATACATATGCATTGTATATATTTGTTACATATGTATACATTTGTATGACATTTTTTTTTTTGGTTGAAAAAAAAGATTATTGCTTTCTTTCCTTCATCAGCAAATACCATATTTTCATCATTACAGAAAAATGCTTCAGATGCTGATTAATGTTGATCAGATTTTTTGTCACATGGCATATCATGGCTTAATTTTGCTTCTGACAATCTTCAAGTATATAAATTTATTTATATCATTTGTGATCCAAAAATGTTTGTGAAAAAAAGATGCAGCTTGATACGATTTCCTCATATTTCTCTTTGGATTTCTTTAAAATGAAATGTTGATGCGATTTTACTTCTCATGACATCAAGGTTTAATTTTGCTTCTGATATGTTCCTTATTTAGTTTTATGAAGATCATATAATTTATACATATGCTGTCCATATATGATATGTTTCAATGATCACTAATTATTTATCATTGTATTTTCTCATTTGTTTGTTCTTTACGACTGAATAAAAAATATTTTTAATCGAAATATTGCAAAAAAGTATTGTTTAAAATTTAATTTTTTATCATCAAGGTTTAGTATTTCTCTCATTAGGTTCATTTTTTTTAATTTTTATGTAGCTTTTTTTAACCTGTTTCAGATGGGTTTTTTTTTTTATTTTGGTTCTTGCTAATTTAATTTTTTCTCTATTGTATTACATCTAAATTTTATATTTAATCTAATATAGATGTTGGATAGTATTACATCCATTCCTCATGTAATTTAATGCGACAGTGAATTTAACTTTATAGTTTATTATAATATAGGCCTATTTTAGATATTTTTTAAAATTTTAGTTTGTACTAATTTAATTTTTTTCCAGTTGAAGGCTACCTAATATTTTATTTATAGTAATATTTTAGTGAAAGTTTTTATCGTAATTAATTTTTCTTCTGATTTATATATTTCATGTTATTTTACTCATAGTTCTCATAGCAGAAATATACTACTATTATCACTTTTCCGTTATAATTTATATTTATATTTTAATTCCTATTTACCTTTTTATCATGTTAATTTTCTCTCTTACATTACATACTTCATATGAAATCATTCTTAACTGTTAAGCAAAATTTCAATATGAACTCTCATAAAAAAAATAGCTTCTAACTTTTAGATACACCGCCCTGTAATGGCTCAGTCCACTTTAAAATAAATCATGTTTGCAAAAAAAAAGCTGGATTTTTTTAAAAATTTAACCCGTGCGAAGAACGGGTACGACACATGAAATCAATGTTGCCAACTTGGTGAGTTATTTTGAACATTGACATTGGTGCAATAAAATCTAAGAACCTACATTTTCTTCTATTGAAAAGGTTACTACTTTTCCTGATACTTACGTATTAGAGTCACTGCAGCCAAAGTGGTACTTTTTACACCAAAATTTGATTTTTTTCCCCTTATAAGACACATAAGAATCTGTTATTTCGATATCGTGGTGCAAATTTTGCTGCGGTGACGCCAATACATAAGTACCCTTTTCCTTTATTGGCAGATTCCATGTTTTTCCATTGTAACAAAAAAGTAGAAAAATGTAACTTTAGAAAATGACACTCAATGTAAACTGATATTAACAGATTGTCCATATTGTGATTTTAAGTTAGAATTTCTATTTACGTATAATATTTTTTGTCATGCTTTTTTTTTGTTTTGTTCTGAGCTGCTTATGATAGTTTCATCAAAATCAAATCTTAACTTATCAATTTGAAGTAGCTTTTTGATTTGAATTAATATTATAATTTCAATGTACTTCAAGGTTACTTTTATATTTTTTTTTAATTTCTTTTTCAATTTTAAATATTTAAGATTTTCAGTTATGTGCTTTTTTGTTGTTGTTCAGAACTGTTTATGGCACTTTTATCAAATTTAGGGCTTACTTTTTCGGTTTTAATAACCTTTTAATTTAAATTAAAATATAATTCCTATTTCAGTTCTGAACTAATACTCTATATTAGATGTATTACTGAGATGTTAGATAGTATTATATGAGGTATGGGTGCAATGCTAATTTAATTTTTTTTCAGTTGAATGCTTTCTAATATTTCTTATTCGTGATAGCATTTAGTGAATCAGTTTATCAACATTCATTTTTTCTTTCGGCTCATCTATTGCAGGTTATTTCTCCCATAGCAGAAACTCACTACTGCTATCACTTTTCTGTAATAATTTTTATTTATATTTGCATTCATTCATATCTATTTACTCTTTAGCTTGCTAATTTTCTCTCTTACATTGAAATATGTGTTTTTGTTAAATTATTATTTGCTGTCAAGCCAAATTGCAATTTGTTTAAAATTATTTCTAATGTGAACATTCATTTGGAACAAAAATGTTTTTAATTTTTGGTTTTCTACTTCATACAGGGTTTTACCCTCCCTAAAAAAATATTATAATTGCTATGATAGAAGAATTTTTGTTTTTAAAATTTAACCCGTGCGAAGAACGGGTATTTCAGCT
>BMAO01016762.1:0-32776 GCA_019973975.1 Trichonephila clavata
AAGCATTTGGTAGGATCATTTCTTATGATTAATGATATATTTTAGCCGTTTTCGATATATTAATCTCAGAGGGAGAAACCCATGCTGGGAGTCAAAGAATGCACGCTATGAACAATTTATTGTGGATGAATTTAGGAAGGAAGAAAAGGAAAACTGCAGTGGGGGGCACATAATATTAATGCGTTTTCTCTCTTTATATCAAATGAAGACGCAATCTGTGTTTTCATTAAAAGAAAGATAGAAAAAATTAGGGTTGTCATGATCTACTGCATCTAAACTTTCTGCTTCTTAATGGATTAATGTTGAAGGAACTATGCACCAAGTTTCAAATTGCTTTCAGGGATGTTTGGGGATTTCCTTCCTTTTTCTTCTCTCTCAATTATTTGCTTTTCTATCTTAGTTGTTTTTAGTGTGGTATATGTGAGATATATTTATAAAATATTAATTATCATCGTAATGAGCTAAATTTATAACTATCACATGATAATCACAGTGGCGTAATGGAAAATTTAGGACCCCCCCCCCCCCCTAATCTATGCAAAATCAGGATTTGGGCCCCGCGTCGGATCTTACACAGGATACGTACTTGGCTTTGGGTTACCTAGAATCTTTACGCCACTAGTTCTCCACGAATTCTTACATTACACGAATGAACTGACTGAAGACTTATACTTGTTGTTCATGAATTTATGCTTGTACTTGTTGTGAACGAATTTGTGGAGACTTATACTTGTTCTTCACGAATTTATACTTGTACTTGTTGAGAACGAACTTGTGGAGACTTATACTAGTTGTGAATGAATTTATACTTGTACTTATTGTGAACGAACTTGTGGAGAGTTTACTTGTTGAGAATGAACTTGTAGAGACTTATACTTGTTGTTCACGAATTTATACTTGTGTTTGTTGAGAACGAACTTGTGGAGACTTATGCTTGTTGAGAATGAACTTGTGAAGACTTATACTTGTTATGAATGAACTTGTGGAGACTTATACTTGTTGTTCATGAATTTATACTTGTACTTGTTGTGAACGAACTTGTGGAGATTTATACTTATTGCGAACGAACTGACATAAACAAGCTGACATTAGACTTATACTTATTGTTTTCGTAAAATTTAGATACATTTCAAATAAGTAAATTGGATAAAGATGTTCAAATGTTAAATTCTTCAAAATGTTTTTCCATTTTTGTAAAAAATGCTTATATTACACGTGCATTTTAAATAGATTTTATTTTGCTTAACTATGTACGTTATTGCTGTTAATAAATATGTACTTTTTAAAAGAGAGTTCCCGTAAAAAGCAAACGTTTGAAACAGTGAAGTGCATAAACTGATTAGCTGGAAACATGTGAATGTATTTATGGTGTGAATATGACATCATATGAATTTAAGAACTGATCGGCTGAAAACACTTGATGTGTCGTTGACATGTGACTATGACGTCACATGAATTTAGCCCATTTATAAATATGTTTTGAAAGATTTCGAAATTCCTCTTTCAAAATGGTATGAAAAAGAAAATCTGATCAAAATAACTTCAAATATTAACGGAATCTTCTTGAAGAAGGGGGGGGGGCATAAGGAAGAGTTCCAAAGTTTTTCAATGTTTTTTTTCTGTAAGATTCATAGTGAGGCTCCCTTCTGCAAATTACAAGCCAGTGCGATAAAATTGCTCAAGAGATATTTCAGAAATTATAAAATTTACTGTTGTCATTTACATACAGCCATGCCTTCAAGATCAACGGACCTCAATCTCTATGACTTTTGGTTATGGTGTAATCTAAAAAATGTTGTGTTCTATGGTTGGATTGCAAATGTTGCTGTCTTGAAATCACAGATTACACATCGAATCACAAGATGACCCCTGAGACTCTCCTTTATCAGTTTCACCGTGAGGTGGAAAATGGTGAACAGCATATTCAACTTGCCTGGCAGTAGTTAACAAACGTCTCTATTGTTGCCTTTTATGCATTTTTTGGCCCAAGAATAGTTAAAATATGATTTCTCCCTTCCAATGTAGAACCTTGCCGAGGTGGATGGGCTTTTCACTAACACTGCCACAACTGTTGAATGACTTATATATAATTTTTTCCATCAAACCCCCGCACCCAAAAAAACATGCACATTGTACAATACAATTGGATTGATATGCAATTAAAGCCAAAGCCGACGTTATTCGATTTAGAATGTCACTTCTAGCCGAATCCCCTTTCATTTTGCCGCTTACAGCGACATCTATTGAAACAGTTTGGATTTTTTTTTCATCATCCATCATTTTTCATCATCACTCTTCCCCCCACACACCTTTTCAAGCATATTCAATTCAGATTTGAAGTTATTCTAACCAATGTTTTCTTTTTCAACTCCTACTATTAGCTCACTCTTTCCCTATATATATATTTTGTTCAAAATTTCAATCGTTAATAAAATACTTTCTATTCATCCAATCAAGTTCAAATAAATTTTTTTTAAACTTGTTGTGGATGACACTTGATGCTAATACTTTTTTAAATATGAATTTATTAATTACCGGTTAATTAATTAAATTAATTACAGGTTTTTGACGCCAACTTAGATTCGTCTTCATTGTTATAACAATGTAACTGTTAAAACAATGACAAAAAATGGCGTCGAAAACCTGTTTTTCAGCCAAACTAGCCAAACCGGGTGTGCATTGTTACAACAATGCAGACAAATCATGCTCTTTTTTTCAATTACTACTATTAGTTCACTCTTCCCTATAAATATATATTGTTTAAATTTTCAATCGTTAATAAAATACTTGCCATTCATCCATTCAAAGTAGGAATTGACTTAAATTTTTTAAATATTATTTGTTTATAGAATTTTAAAAGTGGAACTTTAATTAAAATCATCATGTAAATAAAATTTAATTTGTGCTTGTCGAGTCTCAAGTTATCTGCAACAATATTTTTATTTAAATAACGTTTCTCCTTAATTATTCACTCAAATTTTAATTTTATTAAGTTCTGGAACAAAATAATCTAGCCTTAAAATAAGAAACATGGAAAGATATTTAAATAAAGCGTCGGAATTTTATAAAAATAAAAATAATCAATAATTATGCATTCAATTAAATTTCATTCCAAAAAATGTTCTGAACTAAATCGATAATTTCATTAATATGTTAAGTTCATTTTTAGCTTACAAGTTTTTTCAAACAGTATCTGATACAATCTTACATTTTGATAATGAAATTAAAACAAGTTTAATATAAACGTTTCTTAGCTTTTATTAAGTTCCAAACGTCTAGCTTTATAATTTAATCCAATTCTTGAAAATTGTAAAAGAATTTTTTTAAATTGCAATAATAATAAAAAGTAAATAATTTTTGTACTTTTTTTTTAGTTTTCACTTATCACTTTTATCTTTTTCATGTTTTACATAAGTTAACTTATTCAAATATTAAATAAATCTAAAATGAAATAAAAATATTTCATAAAATTGGTTTCAAGAATAAGATAAACGATAATTTCTAATTGACGTTTTATATATTTCTTATTAAATTTAAAATATAATACAATCTATCGCGTGTAGATTAATTTCTTTATTATTATTTTTAAAGGTGGAAAAAATTCAAATTTGTTTTCAGTTTTAATTATTGAAAATAAGTTGTGAGATTAAATACTAGAGATATCAATTTAGAATTTTAAAATGCGTTATTTTTTTTATTACATTCTTACTTTTATATTATTTTTCTTTGCAAAAATAATAATTTGCAATAAGTTATTCCACTGATTAACCTGAATTATTTCTGTTAGAAAGACCCTAAAATAATATTTTGGAGAAACTTTGGGGAAACAGAATATTTCGATAATATTTGTTTTGACTTATTTTCAGAGAAAACAAAAATAGAAAAATCTAAGTCTTAAAACACACACGAAAAAAAAGACGAACACAAATAACCGAAAGAGGTCGAAAAATACCAAAATACTTTAAAAAAGAGGCGTAAAAATAGATAACTTTGCTACGTATTATATAATTCTTACCCTAGATGATCTTTATACTGTACCTAGAGAGCTGCAATGTTTTTACCACAGTAAGATTATCTAAGTTATTGACACTCTGATTAATACTTTTAAACTTAAAAACTATTATTAAGTATATAAAAGTTTTTTTTTTAAAAAAAGAAAGAACTTATATCAACGAAAGACAGTATGCACAAATACAACTAGTATTTATACGTCTTGGTGAATTGTGATGAAGCTTTCCATCTCCACTTATCGTTTTGGAATAGTATTACATTTTTAATGAAATCGGTATGCTCTACAGATATATAACTAATTCAAATGATTTTCAACTATACCAGGGTTATGGTTAAAGGATACACCATTATCATTTTTATCAAATGGTTCGATGTCTTCCATTTTGTTTTTCATTTGCTCATTAGAGAAAGAGCATCTAAATAACTATGCATACTTTTCATGATGTTCCTCATTTGGGATGAGATGGGAACGAAAGCTACATATTTCACTTCATTTTTGTTGCCGGAATTTGCATCAATGATACTTTTGAGCTTTGAACAAACTCCAAGATATCTTTGTCTACCATAACTGGGCCTGTACGTACATTATCATCATTTACTGCAACGAATTCTTCCCACCTCTCTTAAATCTAAACTGCGAGGCTGGAGTTTTCCGTATTTTGTTCATTCCCATAAGAGTAATATTTCCGTGTTAAGTGATTTTCGTTAACAAAAATAAATGCATGAAAATACTTAGTAGTTTATCGGGACCATTTAAATATTTTGCTTTAACCAATATTTCGTCTTTGGCATTTTCATGTTAAGATATCCGACTACTTGCGACAACTTTTTTTTTTTTTAAAAATAGAGATATAAGAATTTTTTGGTTGTTTTTAGATTTGTTTAGTACATTTTAAGAAAAAAATGTAAAATTAAGAAGAGAAAAAGAATTTGTTATTAC
The DNA here is from genome assembly GCA_019973975.1 of Trichonephila clavata. Classification (NCBI taxonomy): domain Eukaryota; kingdom Metazoa; phylum Arthropoda; class Arachnida; order Araneae; family Nephilidae; genus Trichonephila; species Trichonephila clavata. The sequence continues at coordinate 4,952 of BMAO01016762.1, forward strand.
TAAAATGGGAAAAAAATTGTAAAACATTTACAAAAACTAGCATAAACGCAGCCCATTTTGTACCAATAGTTTATGAACAATTTTTTGATTTTTCTATTTTGAAGTGTTTCTATGTTATTTACTTTTAAAATGACCTTCAGGATAAGAGATATTTTATTTTTCATAAAAACTAGAGCACTTTATCTTAGTTTTTATATGAAATTGCTTAAAAAAAACAACATAAGAAACTGTAGATTTTGTAATGAAACAGTAATTGATAAATTTGAAGGTTAAAACACTTCTACTATAATGCAGAACATGCGTAAAAATTTCAGTTAATTATTTTCTAAACTTTTTTAGCAATTTCTGTCCCCGTTTCAGCATTTTCAAAAAAAACACATTTCGAGTAAAACGTGCTTTAAAGTATGACAAAAAAAAAACTTGCTTAAAATAACGGCATCTGCTTTTACTGAAACACTTGTAGTTTTTGTTCTAGGGAAAGGAAAATAACAAACCTGGTATTTTTATAAAGCTAATTAGATGACCTATAAAATAAAATCGTAACAAATTTGCCAATGAAGACTTAAGATAAAAGTGGTTAGCTCAATAATTCAGGTATCATTGTTCTATCAGTAATATATTATTTGACTCCTGACTGAAATTTGCCTTTCTATATGTACGAGAAAACCGATAGAATCAAAGCTAGATATCTGCCCTTTGTTCTAAACATGCTGTAGGCGGTAAGCTAAGACAGTTGATTAGTTACCTCTGATGTTAATTGTTCTCTAAATTTATTTTAGAAGAAACTCAAACATCAGAATTGCATCCCATCTTAGCGAAGTAATTGTTCAAACAAATGTGCTAAGCTAACAACTGGAAAGTTAATCCCTTTGGTATAGCTGTTTGAATATTTCGGTAAAATTATTTAACTTGAGCAAATGCGTTTATATTTAAATTATACAAGCACATTTTCATAGTGGGAAATCCTCGCTATTTATAAATATTTATAAATAGTGATATAAAAACATTTAAAATAGTTTTAACAGTAATTTTGAATAACAAAAATTAGAGTTAACCTCTGGGGTTGTTTGATATCAGAACCTAGCCTCGTGAGAGAACTGTGATATATATGCAAATGAACATTACTGTTTCTTATAAGTATAGATAAGTAGAGATAAAGGAAAAATGAGATAGATAAAGAGAAGGAATAGATGAAAGATAAGGATGAAAGATAGAGAGAAAGGAGGAATAGAGGAGAAATATAGGAAATAAGAGCGGTTATAGAAGCATTACAGAAATTAGAACTGTATGAGATATGCAAATGATCCTGACTATTTGGAAGAAGTATAGTGAATAACAGAGGAATGATAGAAGAAGGATAGAGAGAGAGAGAATCAAGAAGTAAGTGAGAGATAAAGTGGAGAAATAACTGAAAGATAAAAGTAGAAATGGATGAGAGAGAGGAGAGATAGATGAGAGAGAGAGAGGATTCAAAAGGCGGCTATAGTGTAGAATAGGAGATCTTTTGGATTTAACGATGTTTATCTAGATGTAATAATGAATTTGTCTCTTCATATTGACTTCTCTTCATTACTATCAGAAGAATACCTATCACTACATATAGGTAATTTGGCGACTAATTCTGGTCGCCAAAATACTGGCTTCACCAAGGGAATTCTACACTTTAACCCAAAAAACATTATACAAGTATTATAGATCATATTAGTAAAATATTGTTAAAAAATCCCAAGATGAAGATTTTTATTATTTTACTATTAGTTAGTTGATCAGGTAAATAGATTGTTCTATTTATTTAATTTAGTTTGACATTAATTTTTAAGCGACTGAATAAAATGGTTAAAAGTTTCAGACTGGTGTTTATTAAGTAAATACGTCTCTTACTATTGACAAAGTGTATTCATCCCAAATATAACACAACCATTTTTTTAAAATCCTATAATAATTTTTGAAAAGGTAGTACAATAGGACCGGAACATCTTCTCATGCATCTCAGTGCCTAAGTTCACGAAAACTGAGGTGGGCACAGTAGACCTTGGCCCTTTACGGGCTGTTGCGCCACTAAGTTTAATTTTTACAGTTTCGTACAAGAGAAAGGGTATCCATTAATTGCAACGCGTATTAAAGTGAAAAAGACTTATTGAGTTTCAATCATTTCTTAGAAAGTGTGAAAAAAAGGAAAAGAAGACTATTAAGATATATTTAATACAAATTCTAATTTTTACTTTTAAAAAGTTTAGAACAAACCATTGAATACGCAATACAAAACAAAAAAACTGTTTTAAAATTTAATTTTATGTTAAAGAGAGTTGGCATACTGCTACTATTAAAAATAAGTCAATCATAATATATAAGAAATTAAATACAAATTTGTAGTCAGTACTATTATAATAACTGCAAATATTTTTATTAATTATATATGGCAATACTGATTCAGTCCTAGAAATAAAAAATATGTATACAAAAATTATTTTTCAAAAAAATAATTTTTCTGATATAGAGAAAGAAATAATTATAAAAAACACTTTTCAAACCCTACTTTTTTTTCAAAAATTTTTGAATTTCTACTACGAAAATCTCAATTACTTTTCTTTTAGTAAATATAGAGATTTAAGGGCCAAACAAATGAAAATTGGACACATGCAATTGAATCAGAACGATTGAAACTTCAGCAGCACCACCGAACAGAGATGTAAAGCGCGGTAAGGGGTGTACACTACATATACAACGTTCAATAGTGAAACCTGTCCACACACACATAGTAAAGGAAATTGGTCGGAAGTAAAGCAGCGCCACATACATAAATGTATCCGGATCGGAACAACGCCCCAGAATAAGATTTCTGAGTGCAGAAGGTGAACTTAATACGGACATCTATCGATAAATGCTGATCATATATGGCGAGCACTGCTTAAATCAAATGTCTGAGAACAGTTGGTGGCAAAATTTTGAAGAATGGTTGCAAACGCGCGTTATCTGATCCCCATGATAAATGAGCTCGCACACGCCTCCCGTGAAACCCAAACAGTAGAAAAAATACGTTGCAAAGTGTGATAGCACTCACCATACAGCCCAGATTTATCATCCTGTGACTTTCACACCCTTAGGCTACTTAAGAAAGTGGTGCATTTCCATTGGGACGATGAAGTGAAGGAAGCTGTGCAGCACTTTTTCAAGAATCAACCGCGATATTTCTACAGCGAAGACATGGAGCTTTTGCTGAAACAATTGGACATATGTTAGGACATATGTTATCGAGGACGATTTCTTTGGATTTCCAGTAAAGATGGTTTTTTCATTCGAAATGTTCACTTTTCATTTGGGCAACTCTTATATATTTGAATATAGAACAGATTTTTTTGAAACAAGATTAATGAATTTTTTTCCTTACATTCGAAAAAAGGATATCATTAAACAATAATGGTTGAATGTTTTGAAAATCATTCTCTGCATCTACGAAAGAAATATTCAATTGGTCTCATAAGGACATGTTTTGTCCTAAGCAAAAAATGACCAAAAAAACTAGAATTTCCCCTTAACATTGTTTATCTCATGCACAAATGCACACATAACAATAAAAACAACTCCTTCAGAAATCATAACGAGTAAACAATATTTTTTATCAAAATTACATGTACAAGGAAACCAAAGTTTCAACTTATGCCTCAGTATAAAAAATAATATAAAGAACTTCTTTATTCCAAAATTCTTTCTTCAAAATAGTTTCACAGCTGAATTCCAAGCCAAATACTCATCTAAACCTGCATTGAATAACCTATCATGAATAAGAAATGTTTTTCATCTTATCATTGAGGGCTTATTGTAAAAGAAACTTCGCTTAACTTGACTGATAAAGGAAGAAAAAAGGAAAATAGAACACCGTTTGTTAGCTCAGTTTGGCTGTCTGGGTGTTCCATTTCCTTTAGGTTTGTTTATGTTTTATCTTAGAGGGTTTGTTTGTGAAAGTGAAATCGGTTCGCTTGCTTTCGTTTTTATTCCGTCTTTTCTCTGTGTTTAAAATCATTGTTTTGCAAAATAATACAATTTTTTTCTGTCTTAAAAAGAATTTTGAGTTTAAGAAATTTTAAGAAAATACGAGGAATTGATTGTAAGCTCATACTTAGCCAAAAGAAATCAAGAATTGCTTTTAATGACAATTGAAGGATAAAAATTACTTCATTTGATAATTTAAATTTTTTAAGTAAAAAAAAATTGTTTACAAATTAATGACTTCATATTTTTGAAAAGTTTTAACAACATAAATTTAAAAAAGATATACGAAGATGATAATTAGGATTAACACATCCAGGTAACTTAGAAATAATGGGTATTAACAGTTAAAATTTTTAGCTGTTTACTTCCGTGATACAAAAATGTGAGTAATTGTTACTTGAAATAAAATTCCATACTTTCTATAATGTCAGCATTTAATGTTTTTGTTTATGTAAAGGTGTAAGTCCTGTTAAGAGATTTTAATATATTATACTACTAAAAAAATTGAGAAATAAGCAATACATGTTTTTAAAATGAGGGGTTTAAATTTAATTTAACAGAAAATTAGCTTCTAAAGCAATTGGACAGAAGACCAAAACGTCCCCTTGACAAGAGGATCGCAAGAAAATGCCTGCCTTTGGGGGAGAGGGATATGATCCTCTCAACTGCAACAAAGGACTTAATGACATGTTCATGGTGGATACAATTTTATTAATGAGTTGTTGAGGCATTGTCGACTATTACTCTTGTGGCATAAGCACCAGTGGAGACCTGTGACGCACTTTCAAGTGCCTTTCTAGAGTGTCTCACTCATATTTGATTGGATATAGATCCCCAAATTACTTACCACTTAGATATTTATGTGCTGAATTCATTTACTCTTCGATAGATATTTGTTACCCTATGTTCGATGAGGTATAGTGTTGCATCCATAGTACTACTCAGAAGAAGTACATGAGAAAGAAGATCTTTGGTACAATAGTTGAAACCAGTGACTGAACCTCATAATAACACATGACTGTCTGTACGAGTTCTCAAACAAGAGCTTCGCTATCCACAATCTTGTCCTTTTCGAAGATGTTTAATTGTATATTCCCCGATCTCTCTCTCTCTCCGATCTCTCCAAAAGTGTATGCTATATATGAGCTATCTATAAGCTATCTCAGAATCTATAATCAGACCAAATATGTTCTCATCCGTAAACAGTATCAAAGCCAATGTTGATCTGCTCTTATGTTTCTGACTCCACAAAAAAAATTCCGCTTCTGATAAACAATCTTTACTGCTACACACCTTACTGGTAGTCGTGCATACACACCACCATTGTGCAACCTCCTGCCCACGATAAAATGTGACAATTTACTGTAGGCTTTTGCGTGATTCTTGGAATTTCTCGTGTTGTCCCTTCTCACCTGTAGGGTTAAATACTGGTTGCCCCTTACCGTGGTTACTCATGAACGACCATTACTGAACCCTCAGACAGCTAACTGTCCATTTAATTGAAATACCATCCAAACGTAACATTATATAAGTGTCATCCTGAATTTCGCAGCTTCGCAGTTACACTAAGACTTTCTTATACCTTCTCAATAATTTGACCTCGGGTAAGGCTATCCAAATAAGGTCATCCACCGACAGGATTACTTGCTGGACATATGTTGAGGAAACAACACAATTTCGCTTAAAAAGCTGAATACCAAGCAATAGCTTTCACAAAAGTGCTGATTAGCGAGTCACCAGTAGCATGTTTGTATCTTTTTACACTAGTCCAGTATGTCATGCTGTACATATAAGCATGTCTTACCTTTCCTGTCCCTAGTTGGTTTTCTGATTGCTTTTTAAGTCCATTTAGCTTGTTTGTTTCGCCAATGTACTAATTCTTCCTTTTTGCGCACCAGTCTATTAAAAACTATTAGAAATAGCTCGTGAAATATGTTTGAATTAAAAAAATACTGTAAATGTCTTATATAAATGTCCCTTTTTGTTTAAAAACTTAGAAATAACATTTAAATTGCAGTTGTATATAAAAATATTGGAAATATATAATTGTTGGAAAAATATTACGTTATTTCTACACTTATTTTTTAATTCAAAAAATCACTAGGGGAAGCTGTAAGAATCTCGCGCTCTTTTTATAAAATATGCTTAGAGTCATTCAATTTAACTAAATGTTTTATGATATAACTGATAAATATACTTTTGTATCTAAGCGCATTCGTTAAAAGCAATGTCTAATCATAAAAAAAAAATTGGATTAGGTTACACATTCTAGCAAACATAATACTTGTATATTTTTCCCCTTATAATAGCGTTGCATTTATTTATCTTAGAGGATATCGTGATATAGGTAATAATTTCAGTATAAATATCTCTTAGAGGATATGGTGATATAGGTCAAGTCTTTTTACGAGAGGTATATATCTCTGATCATGATATATCATATAATTTGAAAATTTTTGATAATTACACATTAAGCGGTGTCCTATATCAAAATTTATTGACACATTTTTTTATAAACAAAAATTTGATTTCAAGTTTATGAATTTGTATTTTCTGTTTTTGCTTAAAAGCAATTTTCATTAAAACGTTCAGTTATATGATTCTATATTTAAACTCAACTGCAAATCTATCTCTCCTAAATCAAAACTTTTTACATAATATGAAATAATTAAAAAATTTCTTACTGTCTGAGAACTTAAATGAATATTTTGAAATTAGATTGGTATTATTCATTTTATTTATTTTTTACTGCTCTATGTTTGTTTTTTAAATTCATTTTTACATTTAAATATTTGGTTTTTCAGTATTTTCCTAACATCTTATTCTAAAAATATCTTACAAAAAAAATTAAAAGTTTGTATTATTGAAATCAAATGTCTAATTGAATCTCTTTCAGTTAGATTAATTTCAGAATAATCTAGAGCAAAAAATTCGTCTAGACATTTCCAAAATTTTTGTACTTTCAAGAAAAAATCGGTCAGATTTCAAACTAACTGTAACCAATAAATATTTTATCTGACTCCTTCAGAAACATGGTTAGACAGACAGTGTGGATGGCATAAAGAATCAATTTTAATACGTGTTCCAATCGCTTAATTCATTTCATAAAAATCATATTCGTAAAGCATGTCGATGTTCTTAAAAATATTATAATTGTATCGTATAAATTACTACGAAATACATTCTTTCAGTATATATTCTATAAATTTTTAAGAAAAAAGTTATTAGCATTACTTAGCTAACTATAGTAAAAGTATTTAGTTAGACAATATAAGTACTTGAAAACTAATACCAGAGATGTGTTCTATAAATATATTTCCCAAAAAAGAGAAAGAGAGAGTATTTGCTCATGATTCAGAAAGAGATTTGCCGAAATTATTTCAGTTAAAAAATCTCTTCGAATCGCATATTCCTTATCATATTGCATGCATAAATCGGCACCATGTGCCGTCCAAATTGCATATACGTTGCGATAACTAAGGCTTGATAATTCAAGGTTTTAATTTCAGAAAAGAAATTAAATAGCTCTGATAAATAAAAGGATTTTTAACCAAATTGTTAGACACGTGAATCAATTACTTGAAACGCCTACAATTGGTGAAGGCGTTAAAAAGTGTTAAGTACTTAAGACATAAGGGTTACATTTCCTACTTATTCTAGTCATTCTGAATCATTTACAGGAATTAAATAAATAAATATTTTTTTAAATGTTTAATGTCAAAGGCAAGTTAACTTCTGATGGAAAGTCAGGTGAGTTTGTTTTTGATCTTAAAAGGGCATTAAGATTCTTTGCCTACTGCTTTAAAAGTTTTTTTTTTAGTTTATCGCCGTTTCCTGGGCCAGTAATCCATACCACTTTGTTTCATTAGTTAAACTTTAATAGATCCTTCGTATGTGTTGAAACAAAACAAAAGAGAATATATTTAGCAAACTCCACTTCAGGTAATGAATAAAAGATTTAACGTACTATATAATGGGCTCTCCTTTGACTTATCGAAACGGTAAATTGCACAGATTTTAAGTTTTTCTCAACTCTTTTATTTAAGTTAGAAATCCAATTGGTAGCGATGCATGACGGATATTTCTAAAAATCTACTTAGTATAGCAACATGCCCAATTTTTTAACAAATATTTCTTGACTTTAATGTATCTAATTGCTTTAAAATCTTAGTGTATCACTACACACATTCTAAAATGAAAAGTGATTTCTAGTTTTAGCATTGATTTAAAGTATCCGACTACCCTAAAATTGTGAATTTTGCCAATTATTGACGAATTTCTTTCGTGTTTTTATTTTATAGGGTATCTTATTAGCTTTAAAAAAATATCAAGTTTATTATTTTCCGTTCACTAGAACAAAACTACAAGTGTTTTAGTAAAATCAGATGCCATTACTTTAAGCAGTATGCCCTACTTTAAAACGCGCTTTACTCGAAATGTGTTTTTTTGAAAATGCTCAAACGGGGGCCGCGATTGCTCAAAAGGTTTGACAATAATTAACTGAAATTTTTTGTGTATGTTCTGTATAATAGTGTAAGTGGTTTAATTTTCAGATTTATCAATCACTGTTTTATTACAAAAGTTACAGTCCCTTATGCTAATATAATCACCGTTTTTTTAAACAGTTTCATATAATAACTAAGATAAAGTGCTCTAGTTTTTGTAAAAATTAAAATATCTGTTATCTTGAAGGTTATTTTAAAAATTAATAACATAGCAATACATCAGAATTGAAAAATTGAAAATTTGTTCATAAACTTTGAGTACAGAATGGGCCCCGTTTATGTTATTTTTTGTAAAATTTTACCCATTATTTCCCATTTTAGTAATAATAGTTTCTTTTTGTCTAATTAATTTTAGCATATTTTTATTAGAATATACTAAACAAATCTAAAAACCACAGAAAATCCCCATATCTCCATTTTTTTTAAAATCTCGTAAGTAGTCGGATAATTTAACATTGATTTAAATTTTAGGTAGAAGTTATCTCTCTGCTTTTTAATATATTTTATGATAAATTGTGTTGCTATTTTTTAAAGCTCGTTTTTCAATGATTTGTGACATTTTTCACCCTATTTTCTAAGACAAAAAAATTCAATTTATTCTATCCATTAATTCTTGCTAATATATCTTTTCTTTAAATTATGAAACTCTAGCTCTCTTTGATTAATGATCTTCAAAAGGCTTCAGCATTTAATGATATGGTGCTCTGCTATGGATCCCACCTACGAACTATCTTCAGTTCGTGATCAGAATGTTAATACTCTGAAGAAGTTTTTGAATACTTACTGAAATGTGATAAAGTGTATCCTACAGTAGCAAACAAATTAATTTTAAAACGACTGTGATTTTTCTTTGGTTCTAGAGAAGGCGGGGGACGGTCTAATATTTTTTTTTTTAATTTTTGAAATTTGATAGGCAAGTTTCTAAAGGAAACTTATTAATAAAACATCACTTGATAAGTCCCAGGCTTAACATATAGATGGTGCTACCTTCTAACTTTCTTTAGCCCATCCTGGTAGTAAAAACTTTCAAACGGCATGTGTCAAAATTTCATGATATTATCTCGTTTAGTTGAAAAGTTACAGAGATTTTAGTGAAACAACATTTGTTTGCTTAGAAACCATGGATGGAAAAGAATTTCGTAAGACATTGCTTTTATGAAGAAAAACACTGTTCAATCAAACCAATGCGCTTCGAATCACTTTCCCACCCACCGTACAGTTAAGATATTGCGCCCAGTGACAAAAGCCAATATTGGCTTTTTGTAGACTTCAAAAGGATGCTATAGGGAAAGAGGTTTGGCTCAAATGAAGAAGTGATAACCGAAGTTGAAGCCTATTTTGAGAGTAAAGACAAATCATTCTACGAAAAAGGCATTAAAAAATTAAAGAGCTATGTATCAATTTTTAAGGGGAGTATCTTGATAGATAGTTCAATTTTGCCTAAAAGTTGTTGTTTTATTAGTTAGGCCTGGGACTTATTAAGTGATGTGTTACTTATGAAACTGAAAAGGGAAAAAAAGCAAAACACTTTCTTAATTTATTTTTCCCCCATGTATTTTACTATATCTCAATAAATATGGCTATATAGATTTGTAAAGATAGTTAGAAATTACATACGTGTTTTAAAAAGTTAATATTCATACAAATTCAAAATGGCTGGTTTAAAGGAACCTTAAGAAAACTTAAGCTGCTCATGTATTTTTATGTGAGAAATGCGTGCATTATACATACATATTTAAGCTCATATGCTCGTCTATACCATGTTGGTCGGGAAAAAAATGCAGAATATTCAATTGAGCCTCAAATTTATTAAGATTAAGTGCAAAAATGAGCTTTATATGAAATGCAGTGACGAAAATGTATAATAGTCTATCAAAGAATAATCCATTTCTAAAGGTGAATTAATTTCAACTGGATTTAATTATATTTTTAATCACATTTTATCCCATAATATTTGTAAAAAGCAAGTTATATCTGTATTATTAGGAATTATTTGTATTTAAAAGTAAATACTCACAAAAAGTTTTCTATTTTTCTTAGTGGTTATACCCTTTTCATAAGATAGCAAGCTTTGTTTTTTTAGTGTGTTATCGATTCAAGTCGTGATTCTACTGTAGAGTATTGTTGTAAATAGTATGGATTATTACAATACAAAATCAACAGGATCTCAAATGGTGGAATAAAGAAAATTAGGTCTTCATAACTAATTTCGATAATTCCGATCCTGATTGATCTCTATCCGAACCCGACACAGAATTAGGTGTACAAGTCATACAAATAATTATTACGAACACAAATATGTCTCAATGATATTTTATTGATCAAGTAACCTATGCATTTATGATGAGAAGATTAGGAAAGGCGAATAAAGAATTAACTTTACTTATTTGATGCAAACAGGAGGGATGCGAGCCACTGTTATACAGACCCATAAACCTTCACACGGTATCTAAGCAACCTTGGAAAATCCTTCTTAACACAAAGCAATGTAACGCGGTCAGAAATACGATCCGATAACACAACTGTAATTAGCTCAGCTTTAAATCACTTTATATGGCGCTTCCCATCGTATTATCCCATCGTTCATATCGTATTTCTCCTTCAAAAAGCTGGCAGTTAAATAAAATTTAAAAATATTATAAAAAAATAATAGTGTTAAATTTAAAATGGAAGCTTTGCGATATAGTCATGTTTTTGGCACTACTCATTTATCTGATCAAAAACCGCGTTACTGTTACGTATTGAATTGTTCTAGTGTGAAGTTCGATACAAGAAAAAAGCAACTTCACGTTAAATGGAAGCTAATTGCTTTCTTGCACGATGGAAGCTAATTGCTTCCAACTTCATGTGTGAGCTCATAGCATTTAGGACAGCCCTAGATATTTACCTTACATGGACAGATATCGCTAATTCCGACGGCATCATTGTTCTCTCCGATTGTAGATCTGCTCTTGAGACCATCAAGAAAGGAAAAATGGAACTCACCCAAGAAATCTATTCTCTTTCACTTTCCATTGGTGCATTGTGCAAATCATGCACCCTCCAGTGGATCTCGGCCCATGTTGACATCGAAGGGAACAAGATGGCCGATTTCCTTGCCAATGAAGCCAGAACACTTGAACCTGTAACTTCTTCTACTACAATCTTTGATGCCAACGCAGTCACAAAACAAAAGCTCTGCTCAAACCCACGAAAACTATTCTCGCTGCCAGAATTAAATTATAGCCGAGAAATTACAACAACAATAACCAGACTAAGGACAAAACATTTTAAGGGCATGAAGATTCTGCCTGATGGATCCAGATCATATGTGGAATGCAGGCACTGCCCAGGTAAGCAACTGGATCCCAAACACCTTTTTAGGTGTCCTTCCAATGTTGGTGCCCTTTTTAAAATATACAATGACTACAGCATGTACATCCTATACTCAGATCGTGCCATGGATGTTGCCACGGTATTAATTCACGCCTTTGGCAATATTTGACATATTTCTATATCTTTATTTTGTTATATACACCTTTGCACTTTGTCATACACGACAACAGCAACAACAACGAGCAACAAAAGTTGCTTCATTTCCGCAGTAGTTAAAAAGAAATTTTTTAGAATTAAAATGGGATGCATACATAATACTATAAGGTGACTGCCTACCTTCGGACCCAAATTTTTTTTAAAAACAACTTTTTGAAACAAACTGAGTATTTTTAGGTAGAAAAGTAGAAAAAAATATGTAAATACATAAACATTTTAAAATAAATATTGTACTTTTAGAAAAATTGGTTGTTTTGAAGGAAATTTTACCAAATTTATATTAAAACGGGAAACACTGTACAAGAAATTCTAATGCAATTATCTTAATTTTCTTTATACACAACATACATACTATGGTGCTTCTTAAAATGAACCAAAATCTAAGAGAAAAATTAAAATACAAAAGCATTACAGGCAATTATACATTATAATATGAAGATTTTGATATTTTTTAAGGTTTTTCTTTATAAAAACTATACTAAATGTGTGTGTGAAAAACTATTCAACCTTCAACAAAACTTTTGGTTCACTTTATGAAAAATAGTACAAAAAACATTCACACAAAATTTTAAAGCATTATCTTGTTTTGTTCTTAAAATATCATGCATCTCGTAAGAAGTTTCTTTGGAAAACATAATTTTGAGAAAAACTCATTTAAAGTTTATGTTACTGTAAAAAGGTATACATACTCTACAAAATTTTCTAAAATTCACCAGGATGATATGTTACACCTTCCTTTTCTTCCTGGTGCAACCCTTTTTTCTTTCGGTGAGCTCGTGTTTGTTTCTTTTTTAATTTTGTAAAGGGTAGTGAATGTCTTTTTGCGTCGTTAATCAGTCGATAATCATACAATTTTAAAACGCGTACCATATAACTACCCACATTTAACCCCAGCTTATTTATTACTTTTAATAAGCCACTAGCACCTTCATTAAATTGTAAAACTGCTATATATGCCCCTAATCACAAAGTTTGAAGTTTAACAAAGTTTTTTTTAGGAACTATGTTCCACAGAACACCATTGAAACTCTCATTGGCGTTCTGAGTCATTCCATGCAAACACTTTTCTAAAAGTTTTTGATCACACAGTTTTAAGTATTGTGAACTGTTTTGGAAAGAAAAATGTTCAAACTATAAGATTTTGAAATAAAAGAAAATTGCCTTATGTGGCCGAAAAACCACATTTTCAACGTAGGCAGTCACCTTCGATTTTTATAAAATATTATACCAAAAATTATACTCAAACTGCATTAAGTTTTATAAAGTATGTTAATAAAAATAGCCTTATAAGTTTGTATTTGCAAAATTTATTAAAGATTCTATTAACTATATCATAATTAATTTTGCTGTAATACTATTTCTGCTCTATTATTTTCTCCTTTAATATTATCTAACTATGCTGATTTTATCATGGTTAGTGAATTAGAAGCACGCCATTATTCAGTTAAACACTAAAGCCATATGTTTTGCATACTGCTGATTAATCAAAAATTACCATATTCATGAAATATTTTATTTAAATCAACCATAAGATTCCCCAAAGTATTACAAATCCATGGGGCTTAAACCTTCTCGGATTGCTTACATTAAGGTTTGTCCTTCCGAAGCTAATATAAATCATACATAAAATTTTTAATGAAAATAAATTGCATAAAACTTGAATGCAAGGGAAAATATAGTTCGTTTTATTTAATATTCTAGCGCACTATGATATTTAACCCTTTTATTTAACTTTTTCAATTAATGCAGTTTAAAATTGTTGAGAAATGAATTTTTAGTAGATAATATGCAGCATTTTCACGTAATCATTATTTTTTTAATAAAAACTGTAACAATAGTACACAAACTTGTTGTTACGTCTACAATAAGAATAAATAATACATAATCGTTTAGCGAAGTAGAGCGTGAAATACTCAACAAGAATAAATGTAATTAAATAATCCATAATCGTTTGGCCAAGTAGTTCATGTACTACTCAACAAGATAAAATGTATATAATGTTTGGATTTTTGCTGTTCGATGAATAAAGAATTTTATTGGAATAAATGACGGCTTAGTTTGTTTCTTGGTGCCGTAAGATTAATTTAAAACGTAATTTAAATACGTAAAACTTGTGTCTAGTTCTTGAGTTGTTAAAATGTACAAAATTATGCAAAAAAAATCAGTTAAAATAAAGATGAAAAAGATAGTTTAGATAATTTTAGATTCTGTCCATAAGAGAATCTAATTTCATTTATGCAAAAAAAAAAAAATTAAGAATGTCTTTCTTTTACTCTGTTTTTTATTTCAACATTTGTAGGTCAATGAAAAACATACGCAAATTTAAAACTCTAATAGGAAAGTGAGTTAGAATTAAAATTTATATTGACATTTTGAACAGGTTTTTTTTTGTATTTGTAACAAATCCCCTTAAGTTTATCGATGTTTTCCTTTAACACCGTTATAGTTAAAATTTAAATTCACTTTTATTGATTGAAAATGCTACGTATCGAAAACTGCAATAATGAATCCCCTTTTCATAAGTACATTCTTAATTGCTATCCAATTATGAAAGTAAGTTGAAGGAGAATAACCTGAAAATTATCTTTAATGTTTTGTTCTAAAATAGTCAAAAAAGCACAACACCATTGATTAAAAAACTTAAATCACAAAAATATTTAAATGTAAAAGATCTTTTTTAAAAAAAAGTATTTTGTAATTTTTATAAAAGTTTGAATGGCACTTACGTACTATCACAATACCAACGTTTAAGGTAACTAGCCAAGTTGGCAATCCCGATTTAGCATGTTAGCTTAATTGGCAACCATGTGCTTCCTTTCATATAATGTCGCCAATTCGGTTGCAATAATACTTAAATATCGTTTGAATTGCTTGTTGGTTTTTGGTTCAAAATCAATTATGAATGAAAGAATCAATCAAATCAGAATTTTACCGAAAACTTTTCAATAAAAGGCTGATTTCAATATATTTTTAAAGCTTTTCAACCTTTAGTGTAATAAAATAAAAAGTATTAAGGTGCTTAAATGATTCGTGTAGCGTCAATTTTTGTGAAATGACGTGAATACGTAAGTACCAATATAAATTGTACAAATTGTAGGAAACAATGTTAAAAAAAAACATGTACATTTTTTGCGTCAACCAATTTCGCCAATTCAAAAGACGACACCAAATGTTACCACTGATGTGGGAACAAAAAATTTTTTCAGATGTGGTAACAGTGTTCTAACTATTTGTTGTGTATCGCGACATTTAGCGACGACTTTTAATTTAACGAATTGGTCAACTGGATAGTAAGTAGCTACTGTAAAATAATTATCTATATTTTCTCTTACCATAATTATTTCATTTTCTTTCTTTATATAAATATGGGTAATTAAGCATTATTCTTAAAAAGCTTGTGCCTGTAATAAAAACAAATAATATTAAAAAAAAATTTAAGTCAATTCCTACTTTGAATGAATGAATAGAAAGTATTTTATTAAAACGTTTGAAAACTTGAACATATATATATATATATATATTTATAGGAGAGAGTGAACTAATTGTAGGAATTGAAAAAAGAGCATGATTTGTCTGTATTGTTGTAAAAATGCACACCCAATTTGGCTAAAAAACTGGTTTTCGACGCAAACTTTGTCATTGCTTTAACAATTACATTGTTACAATAATGGAGACGAATCTAAATGGGAGTCGAAAAGCGGTAATTAATTTAATTTATTGATTTATTAATTAACCGGTAGTTAATGAACTAATATTTAAAGAAACTGTATTAACATCCAGTGTCATCAACTACAAGTTTTAAAAAAATTATTTGAACTTGATTGGATGAATAGAAAGTATTTTATTATTCATTGCAAATTTGAACAAGATATATATATATATATATATATATATATATATATAGGGAGAGAGTGAGCTAAATAGTCAAAATTGAAAAAGGTACTTAAGAATTATCGCAGCCTATTGCCGTCATTATATGAAACGAAATACATGATTGTCAATTCACAGCAAACGACACAGGCAATATTGAGGTTGCCAACTTGGCGAGTTACATGGAACGTTGGTGATCATTGAGATTATACGTAAGTACCAAAAAAAACTATCCAACATCCATTCTTTATAAATGTATTTTTTGTTGAAAAAAGCTATAAATGAACAAATACTAGGGAGTTTTGAAATGTAAGCATTAATTTTTATTTGAATTTACTTTGCTTTTTTTTTGTTTGTTTTTTGTTAAATGTTATCGAAAAACCTGACACTTCCTAATCTTTTACGCTTTTTTTTTTATTCCAATCATTTTTTTCAGTATGGATAATATTGCCTTTTTTTCTGAATAAACCGTTTCCTTAAAGTCAGAGTATTACAATCACTTCTCTCAAATTTGTTAAGTAGTCCTAGATCACTCAAAAGCTTGACGGCCACGGGATCGAAATTTAACTTCTTCGTGTCGCATTTCGGTGGAGAGATTTTTGTTGCTTTTGGCTCTTTCTCGAATTCAATCTCTGCTTTTACTGGCACTAATCCCAAAGATCCCATCTCATAGGAATTGATAACTTCGTATTCAATAGATTCTTCTGAAGAACTTTTGCTCAAGCTGTCCCATGATGGTTTTGATTTTATCGATTTGGGGTATTGCCTCTTAGTGGCATAGTAATAAGAGTACGGCTGCCTATAAGTAATTCTATCCTCTTCTTCGACTTGCCGTATTTTTTGAAAAAATGTTTCTCTTGTGAAATCTGATAGCAATCCCATCTTATTGCGTTCCCTACAGGAGATGGATTTTAGTGTCCTGTCGCGTTGCGTCATTGTGTATAAGCAATTACTCGGGGATCGGAAGATTTATGGGAGAATGGATTGTTTCTTTTTCTTTTATAATATTGCAATAGCTGTAGATCAAACTGGTGTTGTACCTTCATAGAGTTTGGCTGTAAAACTTTTAAAGGAAAAATAGTAGATTCATTTTTAATGGAACAACACATTTTGGTTTTAAAATAGTTGAAGAAACATTTTCTTGATCTTTATCTTGATATAACATAAAAGGCTATGTGGTGCAAAGCTGATATCACAAATGAACGAAAATTTAGTTTCATTAAACAATGTATTGGTTAAGATTTAGCTAAATGGGCTTTCATGATCTGTATTTTGGAAGCTGAGTTTTCTAAATTATATCTAAACGTGTTCAGTCTTTTTATTTTTGTTTTTTCTGAAGTAAAATTTATGTTTGTTAAATCTAATCTAAACTGCAAAATGAATTTTGTTTACATTCAATTGCCTACTGTTGCCAAAAATTTCCTTTTGTGAACAGATAGTTTAGAAAATATATACAAAACGCCGAAATAATGTTTTAAATAAGATAGTAATAATATTTTAAATAATAAAAATAAACTGAAATGAGCATTTTTAAGCACTCTTCCTGTAAATTAAGGAAACAAATTTGTTTAAAAAGACTAAAAAACACCCTTTTATAGTTAATCGAACTAATCTGTTACTTAATCTCTTAGTCGCCAATTCTGGAAATAAGATCTGAAATTAGTCGCCAGATGCGAGATAGGATCTGAAAATGGGAAATCGTTAATCCTGATGATCCTGGTCAAGACAATGGAACAAAATTATTAAATTATTGTACTGTCATCGGTCCTGGACAAGTGAGAAAATTTTGAATTAATCTGACCTTTTAAAGAAGGTTGAATTAAAAAATTCCGTTACGTACAAACGAATCTTATAAAAGGGTGTTAAAAAGGAACTGTACTCACGTATTATCGCCACCTATAGGCAACATTATGTGAAACGAAGGACCAGGTTGCAGATTCAGTGTATACGATACTCACGAAATCAGGGTTGCCAACTTGGCGTGTTAGTATGAGTTGTCTATTGTTGCGATAATACGTAAGTACCAAAGAAACTGCTTAACAGTGACATGATGTTTCATTTAACAAATATATTTACTTAATTAAACGTTTTTCCAGCAGTCGGTTTTTACCTGATTAAATTACGGTTTTTTACATACATTTAGTACAATGAAACATTTTAAAACCTGTGAAATCACAATGTTAAGCCAGATCTATATTTAGCAAATATGAGGACTTTAATGATGAATTGACATATTTCTTACTTCTTTTGAAAAAAAAGGATTTAAATTTAATAGAATAAAATTAATAAAATAATTTACAAATTTTATATAAATTAAGTTAATATTTCTAATATTTTACGCTCTTATTTTTCTTCAGGCAGAGAAAAATTGAAGATATTTTAATGAGAAATTTATACATAATTTCATACATTTTTCTTTTTTAGTTATTTAATGTGATTATAACTAAGACGGGCACCCCGTATCCGCGTAAAGGTGAACCAACCTCTATTGTACAAATTACAAATTTGTTCATACTCGTTGCTCAAATTGTAAAACTGTGATTTACATGTATTATGTAGTTCTATTAATTTGTCTTTGATGTGTTCCCACATAAGAAAAGCAACATTGTCTCCAATCATTTACAAGTACATAAAAAAATGTCTCAATCCTTTTGGCATCATTTTTGGCGACATGTAGACTATATGCAAAACTTTCTGGGTGCATTTACGCTGCCCTGATTCATTCCTTGTTTTACATACAATATTTAAACACTATGAAAAGTCGCCAGTTAGAGTAAAATTTATTAATTGCTTTTTGTTTTATTGATTCATTGAATTTTTTTTTTATTTATTTACATTTGATACTCCCAATATTTTAGGCGAGTCCTATGGTACATAGAATTTTTGAAGATAATCAATGAGACTACGGGTTATGTAAATGCAGTGAATACAAAATACTAGGAGACTGACGCACATCTAGTGATGATCCACGTGATATTTTTCCACTAACAGAAAATGCCAATTCATAAATCGATCTCGTCATTCAATTTACATCCAGAATTTAAAATGCATTACCCGTTTCAGTAGACCTCATTAGCGAGGGAAATCTACACACACACACACACCGCAATTGCTGATTAATAACTGCATTTTGTTACATAATTCCAATGTTGACAGTTGAAAGAGCCTTTATTTCACCAAAGTTTTATAACATATAAGATTCAGATTGAGGGTTCTGAAACTGCTTCCCATTTTTCCCGATCAAACTTAATGAGGTACTTTTAGTTGGACCGAAATCCCACCAAGTAGACCCTTTTGGCGACAACATACAAGATATGCACAAGTACCAAAAACTGTGTGGATAATGACGGGAAATAGTTGCAGCTGATGATATTTTCTCTCGGGTTATTAGCCGTGTTTGGTGATTTATTGCCAGCGTCTGGTTGACCAAATATTTTACCCGTAACTATTTCATTTTAAATAACAGACATAGGATGATATTAGATGATAGAAACTGACATTTATATATAACTTTCTGCTTCGTTTTATTATTGAGTCTATTAACCAAATAACAGTGATTTCAAAGATTTCTATCATAAATTTTAATTTATGATAGACTCATGTGAATTTTTGTAGTAATAATTTTATTAAACATTCTTTATTTTACTTATGTTAAAATAAATGAAAGAATATTCTCGAATATCAGCTCAAATTCCTTGCAACACAATAAAAGTAATATATAAGGTATCCAAAAATTATGGCTACGCTTTGATGACTGTTGATGAAGGTGTATCTGTGTGTGGGCATCAGAACTGTAAATCAGTCCTCAATCCCATATCGTAGGAGATGTGGGAAGGACGTTTGTGAAGTTTTACTTTCTGCGGAGAGGCGTGTTGGCTTTTGGTTAATTGGAGGCGATCCGGGGGCGTGGCTATGATTGGCGTCTTGACTTGAAGTTCAGATCCTTTCCTCGGAATGTTTGGCTTGGCTGAGAGCTGAGACACTGCTCTCTGATTGGTCGGGGATGGGTGAGGATAGAGACTCATATTGGCTGCCCACAAGGGGTGTAAAAAATAGATTGAAAAAATAGCTTGTCCAGTGGGGCAAAGTAGAGGAATAAAAAAAAAGTTTAATGAAAATAAATTTAGCAAATTTACTGGGTGCAATAATTGAAAATTATTGCGAGAGAAAATAACTTAAGGCGGGTTGTAAGAGTCCATGATGATTCTTAATGGCCTTTTAGTACTATTATTTACATTATAAGGAGTTAGGTTTGACATATTAATATTGTTGGTATCGGAAAGAGAGTTAAAGATATTAATGGCTATTTTTTGAATATGAGTTTTAAAGCTATTAATTTTTAGTGCATTATTAATATAATCATTTCTCATATAACGAGTTGCTTAACAACCATACGGATGTATGGCTACCCTTTGAGAAATGAACTAAAAATAAACAAACTAAAATTTTTTTCTTACGGTTTTCTTACATTCCTCTAGAAAAGATTAAAGTTTCTGTTTAATAAAATGCAAACTATGAATGGCTTCACCTCAAGAACAACCGGAAGTTGTCGAAGGGTTTATAGAATTCAAATCTGCAGCTCATGTACAATATAATCCGGACACCACAACATTGAAGCTTGGAAGTGAGAAAGATTTTGATGAAAAGTTCCCTGGATGATGGCTGGAAAGAAGAAGGGTACTTACGTGTTATCACAACAATCGTCAACTCTATTAATAACTTCTCAAATTGGCAAATACGAATTTTTATGAGTCATACGCATTGAATTAGGAACCATGTGCTTCGTTTCCTATAATGTTGCTAATAGGTTGCGATAACACGTACGTACCAGAAGGCATTAAAAACCTCGGCCACCTTGATCTCTAGACAGTAAGACAGTGTAATCTAGACATAACAGCTTTGGACTTTTTCTGGAGATTCGGGGAAAAGCTTCTTTACCAATCTTTAATTCGTAACACTGATGACTTGAAAGGTCAAATTACAGAGACCATTCAGAATTTTAAGGAATTCGAACACGCTGAAAATGACCAAATTCAGTCCAGACAGATATTTTTGTTTTTTCTTTTATTGAATAGAGCTATCTTTTGACTTTACGAAACATACTTTGTTTTGTTTCTACACTACCTAGAGGCCAAGTTACAATCAATTTTATAAATTTAGAAAAGCTGGGAGTGGGTTTTTGATTTACCAGAAATGGGCATTTAAATTGCTCAAAATCTATCATGGCGAGTCTGATAACTCAAAATATTACGAATGTATTTCTATAAAACTTTTTTAACCTGATATTTATGTTATTTTCTAGAGAATGTACTAAAATATTTCTTATTGTATGAATACTTTTTGAGTTATGGCTTGTTATTTAAATATCGGTCTCATAAAAAATGTAACATTTCTTATAATGTTTACTCAATTGGCTCTAAAATTTTCAAATTTTAATAAAAAATTAAAATTTTATAAAATTTTCTAGATAAATTCATCTAATTTGTTTTAGTAATACTTTTACTAATATATGTTTATTACATTTTTCTTTAGCTGCTTTCAAGTTTTTCAAAAATATTGCTAAAATTTCACTTATAATTGTGATTTTTGTAAGATTCCGGTAATTTATTTTAAATTTTGATAGTGAAATAGTAATATTTATTGGTATTGAGTCCTAAAAGAGCATTTACAATGTCTTAGTATGCTATTTTGTTTAAAAAAAGTACTCCGAACGTATTCGGATACCTTAATCCTGCAATACTTCATAGAATGTGGCCAAAAACTTCGTATGGACTCAATGTGTTTTGCATAAATAACTATTAATGCGCTCACTGAAATCGAGAAATAGAGCATTGTAAAAAAAATCTTTAGTAATTTTTTTAAGAAACAAAAAAAAAACCGTAAGTGAACATCTTTGTTTATCTGTAATTAGTAACTGAAGGTTTAGTCATACTTTTCTGATACCTGTGGTATATTTCTTGTTACTATAAATTCATATTTAATTTTGAACAGTATTTACTGTAGCGTTAGTATAAAAAGACAAATTCTATTTTAACCAGTGAAAGGAAGTCTTATTTACCCTTTCTTTCATTCATCTATTTGTGAATGAAAATGCTAAATATGATTTATTCTCTAAATTTTTATCGCTTTTTTTTCCAGCATTCATGCATATAAAGAATTTTAAAATAATTCTACACCATTCAATCTTTTTTTTTTTTCGAATCTTTTTTCAAATGAAGAAATATTTTATTTAAATATTCATTCATGCAATGAGTTTTCGTCTGAATATTTCAAATAAAGCGGAAATGCTAAAGCTTTCCATTCATTTAGGGCGCATTAAAGTTATTATCTCTATATTTAGAAATTTCTTTTTCAAAAACTGGTATTGATAAAAGTTTTTCATCACACTCTTTGTTTGTTTTTTCTTTAAATAGTAAAAAAAAAGCTCAATGTGCTAAAATTTATGAATGAATTGACTAAGCTAACTAAGTAAAATAGAAAATGTTAAAAAAATGCTGCAACGCTATTTTTTTTTAAATAACTGTGTTGTTTTTTATTTGCAATTCATACTCGTTTACCAAAACCGGCCATTTTTGTTTTTAACAATTCTTCCACTTTTAACAGCCTATTTCCTATTACCCCAATCACATATATGGTTTTGATATATATATATATATATATATATATATATAACTGAAAAATAATTCTAAATTCGTTTATACATTTTAATCAGAGCTTCATATTGTTCAGGTTATTTATTGATACAGTAAATTTTTAAGTTCACCCATTTGTAGAGGATAACGGGTGTGTTAGATTTTCAAAAAGTTCTCGTTTTTGAACTATTAAACTTAAAGGCTTGAAATTTTGTAAGCATGTTTCTTTTGTTGAGAAGGGATCTGCTAAAATGAGTTTTGAGGAAATCGACTGTAGTGGAAAAGAGAAGAAATACTCTGTCCCCATTCTTTTTTGAAAGAAGGGTTATGAAATTGTGTTTTTCAATCGAAAGACTTGTGACGGGTCTATCCGCGTCAAACTTCTATTAACCCTCTTGGGTAACTTTGGGGCCAGCAATTATTCTACTTCACAGCCTCCTCGGGAAAAACACGAGATAGTGATATGCTAATGAATTCGACTATATAAAGTCTAGATTTAGTAAGAAAGTAGAAGGAGAAGGAATTGCCAAACTTGTAGTAAGTATAGTCTACGGATCTCTCCAGCGAACTTAGCACGTATTAGATAGTAATTGATATCGTTAATCATTGAAATAATCAAAGGGATTATAGTTAGTATCGACCTGAATGAAGTTAGTAAACGTCCGTCTCCTTTGTCAATTCTGATAGTTGAGATTATTTAGTGGGAATATTAGATTTAAAGGTTAGAATTGAATGTTAGAGTTGTGTATCAGGATTAATCTAGGAATTGAATAATCACTCCAAGGTTTCTACTTATAGAGTAACTTGTTAATTGTATTGTGTGCTGTTAATAAATATTTGTAATTATGCTTCGTGGTGATAATATGTTTCCTTCCACCAGGCATGTCGGCAATGTGAACCCAGTCCAAGATAGGACTGGGACACGACAGACTTGATATAATAACTTAAAAAAAAAATGTAAAATCATACAGCAATGTATATTTTTTTAAAAAACTGCAGAAGCTTCGCTAAGAAAATATATCTCTCTTGATATCACTACCTAAAACATAAGTTTAGATCAAGTTGAAAAACGATTTCATTTCATTACAATATTTAGTTCCAGACATTTTTTTAAAACATTATATTTTGAAATGTTTGTACTATAAAATATTAGATTTAAAAATTTGAATGATTTACAGTTGCTTAACAACATCAGTTTACTCTTTCATTCTGAGATTATAAGCAAAAGAATAAATTTTATGTTTAAAGGTGATAAAGTTTCCAAACACTTTTCAGTTAACGTATATTTTAATAGCTTTCGTTATTCCCAAAAGGTAATTTAAAAAAATATATAAGAAATATAATAGTTACCTTATACCGTTAAGGCTCATAAGCTGTTAATGTGCATGTTACTTAGCCAATCAGCATATTAACTGATTTGTTCCATTAAAATGCAGAATCAAGAATTTTCCGCATTTTAATTACGTAATCTTTACATTAACGATTTCCGTATCGTTAAAGTTCAAAAGTTTGTTTATCTCACTTCCTTTCTGTTAGAAATTTTTTTTTTAAAAAAGTAGACTCATCCCAGAATATTTTTAAACATATAAGGAATTTACATTCCTTCTTGCTTGTGACCCAGCTAGATGTGTGGGAGGAACTAAATGATCAGTCGACATGATGAACTTCAATTATTTATTTATCTCAATATTCAACACAGACACAAATAACACTCTAATTTAGATAAATTTGATCAATTAGAGGACGAAGGTGAGACAAGATAGCATGGGAGATAATATATAAGATCATGCAGATGCATCCTTACGATAACTTATAAAAAGCTTGTTTTAATTTAGAAGCGTGCTAATAGTTTAACTCACTAACTTCCAATTGAAATAAGAACACAATACCTGAATTCTTGCAAACCTTGACTCTTTTAGACGGGGCCTTAAACACTTCTCCAATAGTGGAACTAAGCGCTTTCTGAATATTCCAACTTCTCGCGTCGTACACGATTTACGTATACGTACTAATGCCGATTTTCTAGCTTCATCTATTCACTTCACATCCAAGCTGTCTTTACTTCACTAACCTTCAATTCTCACTTCACTAACTTTAAAAATCATGAATACAGAATATATATTAAACTTAATTTGCATAATCAAGCTTTGTTTCCTTGGAGAAAGTTGGTTGAACAAATGATGGCCCAAAAGGGATCCCCAAGGGGTTAGTGGAAAGAACCTTATAGATCCGTCACAAACATTTAAAACAGAGTGGCAGGGACAGTAAATGTATTCAATAAAAGACCCCTTTGAATTAATTTATAAAAAATTTAATTAAGACAACCAGTATCTTCTAGAAATAAATTAAATGTTAAAAATCCAGTATTATAAAGTATATCTGCATATACAATAACCTATCTTTAGGTAGCACTAATAAATATACATACATTTATCATATGTTTCGCAAATTCATTTCCTAAAGAAATTTTTTGATTCTTTTTTTGGTTTTTCTGTTAATTGCTGATCGATTCTAACAACTAGTGTATCGATTGTATTTACTTGATTCTTTATATAATGAAAAATAAATAAACAGGTAAAGTGCAATTTGATGAATATGTGGCAAATATAAATACAGATTAACAAGGTAATTAAGAAAGGAAATAATTTTTCGAACTTTAAAGGATAACCCTAATGAATATGCAGATTAACCGATTCCTGCGTTTTAGCGGTAACAGTTAATAAAAATAAATTGAGACAGTGAGCAATGTGTTGTAAACATAAGCGAAATTTTCCTCGATGAAACTCTTAACTTCTTCAGTCGTTTCGAACGTTTCTTATTTTTATATTATAAATTAGAAACATTCAAAGAGAAATAAAAAAAACTGACAATATCAAATGGGAAAGCGGAAATACTCATCAAAGTACAAAAACAAAAAAAATAGTAAGAAGATAATGAAGAAGAAGACTTAATTCTCAAAAGGTGTGATGAAAAGGCAAAGAAATATATGTAACATAAATATGTAAAGTGTGAAAATAAGAGAAAAAGTAGTATGGGAAAAGGTTTATTATTCTT
This sequence comes from Trichonephila clavata, assembly GCA_019973975.1. Lineage (NCBI taxonomy): Eukaryota > Metazoa > Arthropoda > Arachnida > Araneae > Nephilidae > Trichonephila > Trichonephila clavata. The sequence goes on from BMAO01016762.1 coordinate 30,534, forward strand.
CAAAAAGAAGAATACAAGTTGACTGAAATTATTCATGTAGAACGAAAGAAACACTCGTGAAGTGTTAGCACAAAGTTAGGCAAGTATGAAAAACGCATTTATATAGAAGGAGGAAAGTTTGTGGGAAGAAAATTATCCGTAAGAAAAATTTATTCATGGAAAAAAATGATTGAACGTCAAGATGAATCAAAATGATCAGAGAATGTTTGTAAGCAAATAAAAATGGATGAATCGAAAGAAGATTTAAGAGAGAAAATACTCAAATTGCTTTTGAAGATTCTGAACAAGTATTTTTTGTAATTTATTGCTGTAAATAATGCTTTAAAAAGATGATATTCCATTGAAAATTATCGAGTTTTTTGTGGCATTCACATTTCAATTGAGATTAATCGTGTTGATTCGGGTAAGAAATGAATAACAAATTAAAGAAATTAGCGATGGTTCTTGTGAAGAATTTAAAATATTTTTTACAACTCTTGTTTTAATTTATAATGTTTATCTTTAATTTATTTATCGTCTATTTAATAATACGGGATTTTTTTTCAATTCACTTAATGATAAGTAGTATAGGAAATAGTTTATGTGAAACTGTAGCCACTCTTTGTACATTTCGATGTCGAAAGTCGCTCCAAGGTCAATGTTCTACAAATTTCTAAAACTATTTTTATTTCATTTCCCAGACAAATTCTCAATAAGTTTATATAGTTAATTATTAGTCATTTTCATCAGAGGTTTTTAAAGTGGGTAAATTGAACTATTGCTTGTTTATTTCTCATTTCAAAGCATCAAGAGATTATTGACGACAAATCACGTAAAGAAAAAAAATATTCAGAAAGCAATAGCTTCGTTATTGTTTATAAATTAAAATTGATATACCGAAATTTATAATTTAATTTAAGTGTTTAATCCACATACTTACAAAATTGTAATTTAATCTAGTTTTTAATTCCTACCATTAGCTCACTTTCTTCCTATATATACATATATATATATATATATATTATATATTAGGTGTACAACTTTGCTTCCGCCGTTTTGCAACAGATGGCTGTACCGGTAAGTGGTAGTCGAAATAAATAGATTGTAGATGCCATACAATAGCTTAGGTATTTGTAACATAACGCCATCGAATATTAGTCGATTTTGTTGCATCAATAAAGTTATTCTCGATTAAACATGTCAGCTTACGAGCCAAATTCTCCTCATTTGCGGGAGATTTAGTTTTCTGCTTTAATATGAAAAATCTGCGGCTGAGGCTCATCGAATGCTTTCAAATACCTATGGTGAGGCCGCTATTAGTGAAAGAAGTGCCGAGAGTAGTTTCAACGCTTCAAGAACGGTGATTTTGACGTCGAAAACGAGCATGGCGATGGAAGAGATAAGGTTTTCGAAGATGCAGAATTGGAGGAATTGCTTGATCAAGACTCGTGTCAAACGCAACAAGAATTGGCAGAATCATTGGGTGTGACGCAACAAGCCATTTCAAAACGCCTGAAGTCATGGAATGATTCAGAAACAAGGAAATTGGGTGTAGTACGAGTTTGAAGCAAGAGATGTTGAACGGCGTTTGTTTTCTTTTGAACAGCTGCTTGCAAGGCAAAGACGGAAGGGATTTCTGCATCGCATTTGACTGGGGATGAAAAATGGGTTCATTACGATAATCCCAAGCTCAGAAAATCATGGGGATATCCGGCCATGCTTCCACGTCGACGGCAAACCAAATATTCACGGTTCCAAGGTCAAGCTCGGTATTCGGTGGGACCAGCTCGGCGTAGTGTATTATGAGTTGTTAAACCGACTGAAACAATCGCAGGCAATCGTTATCGAACGCAATTAACGAGCATTGAAAGACAAACGGCCGCAATACAAGAGAGACATGATAAAGTGATTTTACAGCATGACAATGCTCGACCCCGTGTTGCGAAAGTGGGCAAGACATACTTGGAAACGTTGAAATGGGAAGTCCTACCCACCCGCCGTGTTCTCCAGAAGTTGCTCCCTCGGATTATCACTTGTTTCGATTATGGCACGCGGCTGGCTGAGCAGCACTTCCGGTCTTATGAAGAAGCAAAAATTGGATCGATTCGTGGATCGCTTCAAAAGATGACCAGTTTTTTCAACGCGGGATTCGTACGCTGCCGAAAGATGGAGAAAAGCAGTGGCAGTGATGGACAATACTTGAATCATAAATGTATAACCATTTTTTACAATAAAGCCTCGAATTTTCAGAAAAAAACGGCGGA
>BMAO01016763.1:0-15381 GCA_019973975.1 Trichonephila clavata
TGCACAGACAGTTGTGTGAGACAGGATCCTTTTTTGGTGCACGTTCAAATGCAGGCTGTGCGAAGTCTAACAGAACGGTAGCCGTGGAAGAAAAAATTCTGGATATGGTGACTGATCATCCAAATACAAGCACGCGAGCAGTGGCTAGTCAAATTGAAGTATCACCCTCCACGACATGGCGAGTACTAAAGGATGAAAGTATGCATCCTTTTCATGTCCAACGAGTCCAGGAACTGACTGAAAGGGATTTTCCTCGTCGAATGGATTTTGCTCGCTGGTATCTGCAGAAGCACACCCTAAATCCCGATTTTGGTGCAACTGTGCTTTTTACAGATGAATGTACATTTACACGTGACGGTACATTTAACACCCACAATTCCCACCAATGGGCAGATGTAAATCCACATGCGTCTTCTACACATGCATATCAGCGACGATTTTCCATAAATGTTTGGGCAGGAATAATTGGTGACCATCTACTTGGACCTTATCTTCTGCCAGAACGCCTGGATGGAAAAAAATATCTTACCTTTCTGCAACAGGTGCTGCCGGAAATGATAACATATGTTCCCCCTCGTATCCGGCGAGTAATGTGGTTCCAGCAGGATGGAGCACCAGCTCATTTTGCGCCAGAGGTGCGAAATTATCTAAACGCAAACCTTTCCAAATCAATGGATTGGGCGAAGTGGTCCTGTCCCTTGGCCAGCGCGATCGCCCGATCTTTCATGCCTGGATTTCTTTTTGTGGGGACACTTGAAGAGTCTTATGTATGAGACTCCTATCGAAACTGCAGAAGAACTCGTCGCCAGACTTTCGGCAGCTGCAGGAGAGGTGCGCGATACTCCTGGCGTGTTTCAGAGGGTTCGTGAATCCCTTCTTCGCCGTTGTACCGCATGCATCGCCTCTAATGGTCAGTGTTTCGAACAGATATTGTAATCATTTCTAATTAAACTTTTTTTTATAACGTAAATGTTCTTTGTTTCCTTTTTGTCTCTTTAAAACGAAATCTGTTTCAGCGCCCTCTATCACCTTCGGGTTTAAAATTACGAGTATGATTTCTTTGATGAATGTTACTTGTTTTGGTGTTGTACTATCGCCTCTTAAAGTTTGCTTTATCGTTTTTTATTTTGATCATTACATACGAGCATTTCAATTTTTCCTCCCTAAACGCGGTTACATTTGCGCCACTTAACCGCTCCCGATGGTTTCAATTTTGCGCTCAAAATTCAAGTTAAAATCTAAGCTTTTGTAAACATTTAACAAAATAAAAAAAATACTGGTAAAAGGTAGTTGTTCGGTACTCCAAAGTCTAGAGCGCCCTCTAACGGCATTTTTTTTAACTTTGTCTTTAAAACTTTTTTTAATGAAAATACTAATTTAAAGAATGCTTTTAGTGAAAACCGCAATGAATCGATCCATTTTCCCGTTTTTTATCATCATTTGAAATTTAGGACCCTAAACTTTGATGGCGCCTTTCTCCTTCGGAAGACGTTTGGGACACTTGGTTTCCTATTTACTATTACTCGTCTTGATGTGTACTATCACCCCTTAAAGTTACTCCCATCATTTATGAAACACCCTGTATATATATATATATGAGAGTGTATATATGTGTGTGTGTATAAATATTCACAAATGTCCGTTCTAAGACTACAAAGTTTAGAAAAACTGCATATGAAATCGATGCATTAGTGTTCAATCGGTTCTCTTCTGTCTGAGCAAAAAATATTTCTATAAGTGGAGTGCAAACGCAGGAAGAAAAGGTAAAACAAATTTCGGAAAGTCTGGGATTACAAGGTTTCACTATATCAATGGTTCTTCTTACAAATGTTAGTACAGATGTAACCTTAATTTTAAGACTTTTGGGGTTTGAAGAAAAATCGGTGGATATGCAATATGCAACAGACCAAATAAAAAAGATAAATGAAAAAGATTGTGAAGAGGATATGAGGCTAAAACACCTATGATGTAAAGGAAATTGGATAGTATTTCGTTGAATTATGTCTAATAAAACTATATTTCAAATTGGAAAAATGTTCTTGGGGCATAAGATATAAGGAAAAACCATACCGTGCTGCTTTGTTGTAACATCGAACGAGCATTTAAGCAACTACTTCTGTTGTAATTAGAAAAGCCAAAAGCCCAAGATGCTTCAAATACTTGTATATCAATCCAAAACTTTATCAATATATTGGCATTGGTTTTGAATGACATAAAGTTTAATATAGGAATGATTGATTACTCATGGTAAAACCACTTTAGAAACATGTTTTTACCCTGCTATTTTCTTGGACAATTCACAGGTCCAAGCACCAAATGTAAAACTTAAATCAGAAAAATTGGTGTTTTTTTCCATATAATACGGTATCAGCAATAGCGTAACGTACAATCCGCAATCCCGCATAGGGGGTAGGTTTCTAGGAGGCCCAAAGCCTGACTGACGCCCTTTGTAAGATACGGCTTGGGGACCAAAACCTGACTTTGAAGGGAGGGCATAATATTCTCCGTTACGCCACTGGGTATTAGTTTTACACTTTTGTACTAAGGTATACTCAAAAGTTTCAAGGTTCATTACTGAAAACTGTAGTTACGGCATGTATTTTGAGTCAAGCTGCTTGAGGAAATCCGATCCGCTTGCGAAATGTTTTGATGTATTGAATGCCATTCAGCGGATAACCATTGTTGTTAAATCCTTATCACAAAGTTATGTTTCCTTTTTATTTTATATTTTTATCTTATTGGTGTATTTTTAATTTTTTTAAAATTATATCATTGTGGAACCACTTACATCTGTAAGTCTCATGTTATGCAATATGGAGCATGAGGAGTGCAAATAAATTAATTTTAAAAAAAAGTTATGTTCATCATTATTTCAAGGGGGTATCCGACTACTTGCGACAACTTTTTTTTAAAAAAACAATGGAGACATGGGGACTTTTTTTGTGGTTTTTAAATTTATTTAGTGCATTTTAAGAAAAATATGCTAAAATTAAGAAGGAAAAAGAAATTATTATTACTAAATTGGAAAAAAATGGGTAAAAATTGACAAAAAATAACATGAATGGGGCCATGAAGTTTATAAACAAATTTTCTATTTTTCAATTCTGATGTGTTGTTATGTTATTCATTTTTGAAATGACCTTCAGAATAAGAGATATTTTAATTTTTACAAAAACTAGAGCACTTTATCTTAGTTATAATATGAAATTGCTTTAAAAAAATAGCAATTATATTCACATAAAGAACTGTAAATTTTGTGATAAAACAGTGATTGATCAATCCGAAAGTTAAAACACTTCTACTATTATACAGAACATACACAAAAAATTTCAGTTAATTATTTTCAAAATTTTTTTGAGCAATTGCTGACTTTGTTAAAGCATTTAAAAAACACACATTTCGAGTAAAACGTGTTTTAAAGTATGACATATCTCTCTTAAGGTAATGGCATCTGCTTTTACTAAAACACTTGTAGTTTTTGTTTTAGTGAACGGAAAATAATAAAGTTGGTATTTTTATAAAGCTAATAAAATGGCCTAAAAGATAAAATCATAAAAAAATTTCACTTTTTGGTAAAATTCACAATTTTCAGGTAGTCAGATACTTAAATGCGATCGCCGTTCTCACAGACTGCACTATTTATTCTCTGCACATTTCCTACAGGCTTACGCAGCATGTCACAAGGAATATTCTACACTTTCTGCGATATATGGGTATATGAATAATGATTCCCAGTGATCCGTTGATGATTACATTTACAACATCTATTACATCTTTTTTGACAGGTTTGCGTTGACAGGCCTTGGGCGAACTGTCTGTTGTTTTTTTTCTTCGAATTTCTTAATCATTCCTTTCAAAGTATTATGATAAAGCCCCTTTACATAGTTTCCGTGGGGTTCTAAGCTCAGGAGGAACTGTGGATGATTAAGATTATACAGCTGTATCAATGACGCGTGATTTGGTAATGTGAATCACTGTAACTCTGATTCACTTCAGCTGTGAATACTATTCTTCAGAGCTGTCTACTTGTTTTTATAGCCGAAATTACTTTCTTCGGTGTCGCCCATCCTGCTGTGCCGTTGGGCCTGGGTTCGAATCCTGGAGAAGGCATGGATGTTTGTAAATGTATAGTGCCTTCGCGGCAGGGGGGTACTCTAAATATCCATCGAGTTGCAAGTTCTCTCGTAAGGTTGGTGGAAGGGGAAGAGAGGTGGGAAGTCCCTTACCTCTCCATGGTGGAACTTCAAAATTGGGGTGGAACCGAGCCAAATCGTACTGTCACCTGCATGGTGCTCAAAGCTACGGCTAACGACAAGCGTTCAATATAGCCCGATGCCATGTTGAACTTCGTGGGCCTTGATTTGACAACGTCAGATAGTGGCACCAGCAACAACACTTTCTCAGTTGTCACATATGAAAGCATAAATTTGGAATTTGCATTAAAACCCGCGCTCTATGCTGAGTATAGCATTGTGTGTGTGGTGGTGGTTAAAATTGTTCTGCGAAAAATTTTGCGTAAAACTACCTTTTACTAATGTTTTCACTATTTAGAATTGAATTAATAACAACGCTTTTGCGAAATATATGCATAAATTATGTCAAATTCTCTGAAGAATACTTAGAAATCTCCAAATCTAAATTTCTTAAATATAATTAAATTAACTACACTGCTGGCCACCGTAAATGCAATACCCTGAAGGAAGCACGCAAACAACATGAAATTTACAGCATGTATTAGCGGAGGTGAGATATGCAAATAATTATAATTTCAGCGCAGACACACATCACGCACGCCTGTAGCACCACCTCAAAGCGCTATTTAAGGCTTGGAGAATTCGACGATTTCAAGTTCGGCAATTGTGTTTTTCTTGTGGTTTTTTCAAAGAACGATCAGTTATGTCTCGTAGAAAACAGCGATCAGCATTTGATCAAGTATACGAGTTCGACAGAGGAAGGATAGTGGCCTACCGAGATTGTGGATTATTTTTCAGAGAAATCGGTAGTCGTGTTGGACGAAACCAAACAACTTTAATGCGGATATGTGATAGTTGAATGCAGGAGGGTACGACGGACAGGCGTGGTCGATCGCATCCACCTCAGTTCACCACTTCACGTGAGGACAGGCAAATTGTGCGCATGGCAGTGACGGATCGCCCAGTCACATCACGAACCATAGCACAGCACATTGAGTCTGTAACGCATCATTCAGTGTCTGCGCGTACCATTCGACGCCGTTTACAGCAGAGTGGTATGTCTGCAAGACGTCCATTGCTTGGTTTACTCTTGACGCAGAACCACAGACGTCTCCGTCACCAACGGTGCGATGAAAGAAGGATGTGGGCGGCAGAATGGAATGAAGTTGTCTTTACTGACGAGTCACGCATCTGTCTGCAACACCACGATGGTCGGGTTCGAGTCTGGAGACACCGTGGAGAGAGTATGCTGAACAGCTGCGTTATGCACCGCCACACTGGTCCTGTACCGGGTATTATGGTATGGGGTGGTATTGGATATCACTTTCACACTCCTCTAGTACGCATTGCCGGTACTTTAAACAGCCAGCGCTACATCTCCGAGGTGTTGGAACCTGTTGTCCTTCCTTACCTTCAGGGCTTGGCCACAGCCATATTTCAACAGGATAATGCGCGACCACATGTGGCACGCATTGTCCAAATGTTCTTTGTCAATCACCAGATTGTATTGCTTCCCTGGCCGGCTCGCTCTCCGGATCTTTCACCGATAGAAAACATGTGGTCCATGGTTGCTCAACGATTAACCCAGATTACACTCCCAGCTGCCACACCAAATCAACTTTGGCAACGTGTGGAAGCTCCTTGGTCTGCTGTACCCCAAGGATACATCCAAAGTCTCTTTGAATCAATGCCGAGGCGTGTGGCAGCGGTGATCTCCATCAATGGCGGATACTCTGTGTATGTGTGGCTACCGATTCTTGCAGGAACCACACTTCACAGAATTCTATAAATTTAATCATTTGATACTTGGTCAACATGTTATCTACAAAATAAATTTTGTTCTGCTATCTCGTGTCTTTCTTGGTGTTACATTTACGGTGGCCAGCAGTGTATTTTTATTGGTAATTATATATATATATATATATAATCACATTTTTATGAATCACTTAAACAGGCTCTTTTAAAAAATGAATTGATTGCTTTAAATTTTGTTATTAAAACTTATCCTTCAACGACACACATTTTCCTTGAAACTTTTTTTTTTTTTTTGAAAATCATTACAAAAGACTGTGCGTATAGAAATTTTTAAATTAAAAAGAATTACCATATCAATACTTTAGAAGCACAATTTATGTCCTCTGAAACTCACATTCGATTTAAAATTGTGTAATTCTGATGAACTTAACTCATGCGTAACTATCCTGCGGGTGGTGTAACTTTGTTTGTTGTAAAGTTCAAGTGACCTATACATACCCAGTTTCGTGTGTAAAAGCCTTAACTATCGGTTTAGAATGTCGAAAAAATTTGTAGAAGGAACCTGTTATTCTTTAAAAACACTTCCTCAATTTTCAAAGAATTTTCTCGACATACGTACGTGTCTCAAAAAAAAAAAAATCTCTAGTATTGTATACTACTCGGAAATCAATTATTTTCAAAATCTTAGGCATTGAAAATATGTTTCGCCAAATAATGAAGAAACAAACGCGTGTGTTGAGCAGCAGTACTTATAATTTGCAGCCCGCCGGGCTTTCCTGAATAGCCCGCTCATGACCCATTGCATTAAAAAATTCAATTATATAAGAGCAATGTATTAAAAATTTAGCGGGAAATTCTATCAATAAAAACAAACAAAACGATCAATTCAATTTTGCTGTCGATGACGTACGGGTACGATTTGCAAGATTTTTTTTTATTTATTTGTAACTGTAACGATTAGTAATAACAAATAACAGTGAAATAGGGAATTGAACGAGTAGCGACAATTTTATAAGAAACTGGTTTTTAACTATAAAACAAATAATACTGATTTCAATCCAGAATTCAGTCAAAACTCTTCTTTGCTGCCTTTAAGCATTTGATAAGTTAATATTTGAAATAAAAATAAAGAGGCTTTGACAAAAGAGAAAAAAATCATATTACCAAAAGGCAGGGCAGCTTTATTTGTGTAATATTAGAACGTAAACTAAAGGTTTGATCATGGATTAAAGGAAACCGAAACTACCCCATAACTCAGTAAAAAACACATAAAACCGAAAATTTCTAGTGTGTGTTTTGATAGAGATTAATATAGTACTAATAGCCAAAAGGAATTTTAACGTTTTCATCAATTTTCCACATTTTAAGTGTCCAATATAGTCTTGCATTAATCTTCATGTTGAGGCCCGCATTTTCCCGCGGGAAAAAGGTTGAGTACCCCCTTGTGTAGAACATTAAACTCTTAATATAATATAAAATAATTATAATATAAAATAAATATAATATAATATAATGTAAATGTAAATGCAATACAATATAACGTAAATGTAATACAATATATATAATATAATATAATACAATACAAATAATTTTATATAATATAATATAATATTCAACGAGCTCATCGGAACCGAACATTTTGTTCGTTAATTCGGGGTAATTCATTATATCGTGATCGAAACGTAATACAAATTTTTTTGCATTTACCTTTAGGAAATTCCTATGATATTCACAAAAAAATTATATCTAGTCAGACGCTACGTACTTTTTATTCAACAGCTAAGAGTACTATTAGTGAATTATTACTCACCAGTTAACTGGAAATTTTAAAATACTGACTATATATATATATATATATATATATAAATAATAGATGTTTGACAATCTTTTTGTTTCCTAACTCAAAAGAGTTCTTTTTCGACTTTATTTACAGAAAAAAAAATGTTGCGTCATTTACATCCTGCTCCAAGGAGTATGTTTTCCCAATTTCGAAACAATGTAAAACATGAAAAAAATATAACAATTTGATAATAGTTTTGATATCATGGTTTTACTTATGACTACCATCTGTAATGTCTAATAATGGGCTGCACTCTTTCCCGTCGAAATTTGCTGCTCACAAGAGTCTTCTTTTGTACCGGACAAAGCGAAAATAGTCATATAAAGGGGAAAAATCATTTTTTTTTTAATACACACAAACTAATTAAAAAAATTTTCAGCTTTTAAAAAAATTCATTAATTTGAGGTTTATTGTTCGCTCAATTGATTTGGATTGATTAATTGATTTTGTCGCCTTCATTTTCATCAGGAAAAGAGAAAAATTCGTCCAATCGCGAAATTCGCTAAATAGACATTCGTTAAATCAGGATTCGCGACAGTAATATATATATATATATATATATATATATATATATATATATTATATATATATATATATATATATACTCTTTTCAGTGACGCACACAGGTATTTTTCAAGGGGGGAGGGGAGTCGAGGGTTGAAAAGTCCATTATTCTTGTATCATACCCCAATATGCCGCCAAATATATTAATTTGATTTTGTTGATTGTCTGGAAGAATAACAATAGAAAAATTTACTATGGAATAAATAATTAGCATCAACTAATAAAATAAAATATTGCTAATAAATACTTAATTATATTTTTATGACCTTTTTACAAAAGATTATAATCAATTGATAAAAAATCAAGGGCGATGGGAGGGTTTGGACCCATGACACCCCTGGGGATCCATTGTCTTTTATGGGCCTTGATGACGGTTCGACTTCTATATGTATGCCGTTGATTTGAGCACCTTACAGGTGACAGTTCGATTTTTTTTCGCTAGGCACACACACAGTTGTCCCACAGTTTAACACCCTGGCTGAGCATGGAACTTCCACCTCTCTTCCCCTTCCACCAACTTCACGAGAAGACTTGCAGCTCGAAGGCTATTTAGTGTACCTCCCTACCGCAAAGGCACTATACATTTATAAACATCCATGTCTTCCCTGGGATTCGAGTGAGTGAGTGAATATTAACGTCGCACTGTCTTAGCAACACGAGGGCTTTTGGCTACGGTCCGCGTAATTTTGAACCATGGTCAGGAGACGCGGACGACACCTGAGCTGGCACCCCCTTCTCCTAACTATCACGCCACACCAACGGGAGGACGTTTGAGCTCTCGACAGATTTAACGTGCATCGCTCCCCTACACGGCGGGTCTTTAGTGGTACTGGGATCGAACTCATGACAGGCTATCCATGATCCGATGCCTAGACCACTTGGCTACAGAGGCCACCCTCGGGATTCGAACCCAGACCCTGCGACACAGCAGTCAGCGTCGCTAACCACAACACCGGACTTGATTGATTGATTATTTATTAACGACGCCCTTCAGAATTTCGTGAAGACTATTGGTGGAGGATCTTGTAACTTTGAGTCATGATCAAGTGACGAGAACACCATTTGAGCTGGCATCACATCTCCAAACTTCCACTCCACGACTTTGTCTCGACAAATTGAACGCGCGTCACCTCCTTTACTCGGCGTTTCATATGAATAAACTTATTCTTACTACCCAATTTAGTTCGTATTTATTTATAAATAAATAAATGGCTGTTGGCTGTTCCTGAAATTAATCATTACATTTACAGTAAAAATAATAAAGTTGTAGAATTATCACAGTAATAGTTTGCTTAGAATATTTTATTCCAGCAATATAATTTGAAATATCTGTTTAACACAATCCACATTGGGGAAAAAAAACGGTTTTGTAAATATAAAATATGTATATATGAATAATGTGTGTACGAGTGTTTGGCGACTGTTTCGAGCATGCGCAATAATCCAGTCTTTACTTTTATTTACCTGTTTCTACTGTTCTAAATACTTGTATCTTCTTTATTTCATCTTTGTTATTAAGAATGAACAGGGGCAAAAACTTTCGAGTCCACTCCTTTCTTTTGGATGTTTTTTTTAATGATGTGACACGTTTTATGCGCCGGTTCTTTTTCTTTCGATCTCATTTTTAAAGTTTTCTCCTGTGGCTAAATTCACAGAGCTCTTTTATTCTAATGTAGGTAGAGATATATAAATACTGCAATATATATAAATGTAGAGTTTCCATTAAGTAAAATGAACTAGATATTCTATGTTCGAAACAATTTGAAATTTATTTTGGATAATAAATGTTTGTGTGTGTATCAGACTTTAATACCTCGAAATAAAGCGTGATTTAGAAAATCTAGAACCATGGCAAGAAAAATACTATAAGCCCAAATACAATTAATTTTACGTAAGTGATTTCGAGAAAAATAAATTAAACATTTTTTGGTTGCATTAATTTTTTTTTAAAAAACATAACATGTTTATCTTTTTTGTTTTTAAATTATAAATTCAGCTTCATACAATACATTCCAGAATATTTCATTAAACAATAAATTTTTAAAGCTTAGTAAAAATTGAAAACATTTTATCTCAAATATTTGGGAGTTCTATGGTCTTAAGACATACGTGGAAAATTTGGTTTTAATGGATGGAAAAAACCCAGAAATGCAGCGTTTTTTTCAATACAGAGTTTTGGTTTTAATTTCACTTCACTTCATGTGCATACTCTATTTCATGTAACTATTATTTTTATATGATATGCCCTTTAGCAATGCTTTTTAGTTTTGTAATAGATCTAGTTTATATAGTAGATTTCCCAAAATTAAGAAAATTTTCATAATAGATGAATTTTTCGAAAAAAAGCACCGAACAAAAGATACAACTAATGCTTCCTAATATCGATATGTTATTAATATCGATTGCATAAACAAACTCTTATTACATTGATATTTAGCAATGTTCCATTAATAATAATTTATTTACGTTTTAACTCTTTGACTGTCAAACTACGAGGTAATTTATGTTTTGTTGTTGTTGTTTCTTACCCCAGATGGTGTAGATGAGCTACACCCATCTCCATAAAACCAAAAAACTTCAAAAAATCTAGAAATAAGATGGGATTTCCTAAAACCTCATCATATGAAAACTCGAACAATTCAGAATATGACTGGAGAGGCCTGATCAGCCTCGCACTAAGACATTCTGGGAGACTTTCATGCCCTGTTGAAAAGTCAGACTCGATGTGGCTACTAAAAACCGGACAGAGCCGTCTGCTGATACCTAGGAATATTAAGTTGGTGACACCCAACGAGGTTTTTTCACAAAATACCAAGGGTGAGCAGAAGGTATTCTCTAAATTGCATTCAATTCTAACCTTTTAATAGAGGAGAGAGTTCAGCAAAAGTTATACAAGTGTCACCCATCAAGGTGACAGCAGTGGCAGAGTAGTTTATCATATGCGAACAAAATGCCATGCAGTCAACGTGTTATTAATTACATCAACAATATTGTTACGTTGATCGGTTCGAGGATTTTAAGCAAATCAGTCACAAAGAACAATGCGGTTTTTTAAGAGTGATGCGAATTTATTGTCGAAAATCAATCCTTGAAATAGAGGATACACAACGAAATTCGCAGAATAAATCTCAGAAGATCTTCACACCTTCATCAGTGCTCAGACACAAATATCAGTGTTCGTATGCAAAAGATTATTCACAAGCACCGATTGTCCTACTCAACAGCGAGCTAATCACTAGTCAACTTTTCACGATCACGGCAAAACAACAAATCGCTAGTCAAAACGAGACTGACTTTCAGCGTGCATCTCTTATTTATAGGCCTCGTGGATCCTTCAAGAAAAGATCTGCTTGCGTCATAGGTCTTGAAATTAGTGGACTTCTCCACAAATTTCCGGAAGAATCCAAAGAGTCCCGAACTCACAAAAAATGAACACCAACACAGGTTGCCAAAAATGATGCCAACTTGGCTCTATCGCCAAGATTTCGCAAAGTTCCCGTTGAATCGCCATTATAACGTAAGAAATGACGTTACTTGTGAATATATTACAATTTTAATATAAAATAAATATATACAGTAATATAAATGCATTACACATCCAAATACAGACTATTTACACTATTTTACTCAAAATTCGTAGCAATATTTATATGAAATGTAGCTGCGCATTTCCAGATAAATATTTATAGGCACACGTGCCAATTTCCATGTTTCAATCGTTCTCCCACCTCAGAAAATTTTGAGGTGTTTTTATGTTTGCAACATTCGGTGAAATTCAAAAATAAACAATTAAAAAGAGTTACCATTGATATTTGCATGACATTATGAAGTGGTGAATCTTCAAGAGATTTAAAGATAGGACAATCTCAAATGCGGATTAGTATAAACTTGAATGTGACGCACAGCGTTCTACACAACTTAAGGAGACAACTTAACGATCGGTTTCCTAGAGAAAGATCAAGGAAAGTTCCCCAAGATTCACAATGACAAATGAAGATCAGTATTTGTCCATTTCGGAGAGACAAACCTAAGGTGCAAGTAATTCGGCTGTCTTATGAAGTTTGAGCTGCCATAAAAACCCAAATTTCAAGGATCGCTGCTTATAGAAGAATACACGAGAGAAATTTTTTTTTTTTACATAAAGACTTGCCTGTTTGCGTTATTTTCATTCCTGTATATAGAAAAACCAATTTAGTATTGTGCAGAGAACCCTGAAAGAGAGAGAGAGATTAAAGTAATTTCTACGCTCAAATGTTATTTCTAGTTGTATTCTCCGAAAAACTGGGAATTTCGGAGGATATATCAATTGGGTTACATGCGATGATCGTCGTCCATGTATAAACCTAAACTACCATTATACACCATCGTTACTTATTTCAGTCAAAGAAGGCAGTCCCTCGAGTCTTTATTCGTGCGATTGTAAATCGTGTACAGTTATCTGTTTACTGTTATTGTTCGTAGGAGTATTTGACAACGCATGATATATACTGTCTATTTTTGAGGGTCATAGGTGAGGCTTTCATTTGTGTACGGGTCAAGGGTCTACTCTCACACAGAGCCCCAGGGCCTCAAGAAGTCTTAAGGCGTCTCTGATTATTATAGATATTAACTTAAGATACGATTTACGCAAACATTTTTAACTTAAGGATTTTCAAAATTCTTTGGGTTGCTATGTGTATTTGTGTGCATGCTCTATATAAAACAGATTTTGTGTGTGCTAAAAATTTCATAAAAAGCTAGCCATTTAATTTTTTAAGGAAAAAAACTTTAAACTTTTGTGAAGTGATTTTAAAATGCCACTCTTCCTACAAAAATTTACGCACACGCATGAAATTTGATTTAGAAGTACGTTAAACTGTGTATAATGAAAGTTGGTTTGAGGTTTTGCGATAACACGATTGTGGTATTCGTATACTTCTTTTTATGAATGCTTATTGAAAATTCCTTAAAAAATGTACAAATTCTGAGTTCAATTATTTTTTAAAAAATAAGTATTACTTTGATTCAAAAATGCATACCAACTTTCGTTACATGTACTATTAGCAATGGCTAAAAAAATCAAAGCACACACACACACATTAGGCAGAATAGAAAAAAAGGCTTAGTACTTTAAATGAAATGAGTGAGTGGATATTAACGTCACACTGTTCAGCTACACGAGGGCCTTTGGCGATGGACCTCGTAATTTTGAACCATGGTCAAATGACGAGGACGAAGCCTGAGTTGGAACTCCTCTCTCCTAACTACCACGCTACACTAACGGGAATTTTAAATGCAGGCAAACTAGTTATTTTATCTTTCTCTGAGATCAGCAAGTTTAAAGTTTTGATTTGCCAAAGGGATGTGAATAAAAACGAACTTAAAAGCTGCCATAATTATGCGTTATTTAAGTTTAGAGCTTTCAAATTTTGTAAGGTTACAGAAAAGTATATAAAGGATAAAAATTAGATTTGATTTTTTGATCGATTTTTGTCAATTGAATCTTACTGCCCTTAATTTAATGCAAGATAGACATTAAGAAAATATTTACTTTTCACAGATTCTGTGAAAATCACTTCTTTTAAATTAAATTATTAACGTGAATAAATGAATCGTTATCAACATGAGAAAAAATATATACACACAAATACTTAGTATATACAACACGACACAAAATGCTTAAGCCTCTTAAAGATAAATTTTCTACTTGCAAAATTTCTTCATTGGACATTCTGAGTTTTGTGACTTGTCATTGTTGTTGACTTCAAGTTGTGGCCGCGGTAAACTAGGGGTCATGGTCACGGACTCCAGCCAACGAGTCACGGGTTCGAGTCTAGGGTCACTGAAAACCCACCGTTGATGCACATTAAAACTTGACCGAGGTTCCGCTGCAATAGCCCTTGTAGTGCTTTACAGTGCGACGTTGATATTCCTCTCAAGTTGCCTCTCACTTTCTGATTCAAAACAAAATGTAACATTTAAATAATTATGCCTTGCGTATTGCGGAATGATGTAAATATTCTTCAACACATTCAGGATAGGAAACTTTTCAGGAATGGGATTATTTTTATTTTCTAATAGTTAAAATTGGCTTTGTATTCGCTATTAAAGTTACGAGGCATATTGGTTGTGGTTTACGAACCTTTGCGTCGGTCTGATTTGATTTTCTTAACTTCGCACTTTGAAGCTGTACCAGGGATACAGCGGACCGACCTCGTCATTTTGAACTTCGGTCAAGTGACTAGGACAGGGATGGCAAACCAGTGACAAGCGTCCATCAATGTTTTGGGCCCGCGAGCGATCAAAATGTTTGCATTTTATTTCAAAATAACAAAGTTCCATGTGAAGTATTACGAAGAAACGCAAGGTGATCACGAACGGTCGGGAGCACACTTGTTTGTTATTGTCTTGCCTTAGTACGTAGTAGACTACAGTTCTATGATGCAAAGTTTGTCTACGCATAGCATAGTCAATGTTGTCGACACAACTGTTTTAAAATTTATTTCTGTTATATTTATGACTTTTAACACTGTTATTCAACATGGCGAGTTTAGAACAAAAAATGCGAGTGATAGAGTGAATATTAGCGTCGCACTGTTCAGCTACACGAGGGCTTTTGGCGACGGTCGCGCAATTTTGAACCATGGTTAAGTGACGTGGATGACACCTGAGCTGGCCCCCCCCTCTCCTAAATACCACACCAACGGAAGTTCGTTTGAGCTCTCGACAGATTTAAACGTGCATCGCACCCCTACACGGCGGGTCTTCAGTGGTACTGGGATCGAACTCATGACACGCTATCCATGATCCAGTGCCTAGACACTTAGCTACCGCGGCGACCAAAAAAGCAAGATAGTAAGTGTAACAGAGAATTTCAAACTTGATGAATCTAGAAATGTGGCCATTATTAGTAGAGGTGACAAAGTGGTAAGTGTTCTATTTCTGGAACAGTGGTATGCGGAACATCGTCCATAAAATGGCATTTTAAAACAAATCACAATCTTCTTGCAACAAAGTGAACCACAGCAAAAATATTTAATTACTTAGAAA